>PVJH01002866.1:0-156654 GCA_004026705.1 Nesogale talazaci
GGCCATTCAGCTCAGAAGCAATAAAACCTCATTGTTTTAATATGCATCTCCCGCATGGTTAGTGACAGTGAGCATTTTCTCATGTGCTTGTTATCCATTTGAGTGTAGTTCCTGGATAATTGTCTGCTTATGTCTTTTGCTTACCTTTTAATTGCTTATTTGTTTTCTTTTCCTGAGGCATTGCAGAATTCTATAGATGTTAGTAATTATGTTTTTTTCCATTTTGTCATTAGTAAAGAATTTCTTTCCAGTCCATTTTACTCTTTTGATAAATCTTTTGATGTGCATAGGTGTTTTATCTATTTTATCTTTGATGGTGTGGGCTAACTTTTTATCTTTGGTAGTCTGTGTATGGGTCTATAATACGGCCCATTTTTCTCATGGATGAGACTTATAGTGTCAGGACATACACTGAGGTCTGTAATCAATTTTGACTTTGTTTTTGTGGGGTGGAGGGGCAAAGTCCACCCGTGTGACAGAGGGGAGATGCGGGGCCATTGTCTGGACATTTTCACTGGTGCTACACTTTATTTTTGTTTGGGGTTTGAAGGGCAGAGAAGAAGAACAATGAAAGAGTACTACAGCTGGAGGTCCAATTTTCGCAGCACCATTTTCTAAAGAGGATGTCCCTTTCTCATTTAAAGTTATTTGGTCTTTTATTGAAAATCAGGTGCCTGTGGATGGATACTTTTGTGTCTGGGTTTTCATTCTGTCACCTTGGTCTATGTATCTATTATTGTACTAGTACCAGTCTGTTTTGACCATTGTGGCTATGCTGTAGGTACGGCAAGGTCTCCTACTTTGTTCTCAGTTTTGAGAAGCTCTTTACATATCCTAGGATTCTGTCTCTCTCTATAAATTGGTAACCAGTTTTTTTCCATCTACTTAATGAAGTTAGGGTCTGAATTGTGTTACATTTGTTTACTGCTTTAGGCAGAATTGATATTTCAACACTATTAATTCTTCCTATCCATAAACACAGATATTCTTCCATATATGTAGGTTTCTGGATTTGTTATTATAATGATCTGTAATAATCTTTGTACATGTCTCTATTTTCTTTGCTTAGATTTATTCCTAAGTATCTTCTATTTTATGTAGCTGTAGTAAATAGTATTGTATCTTGATGTCTTTTACAAAGCTTTCATCACCAGCATATAGGAATCTGCTTGATTTCTGCTGAAAATCCCGTGTCCTGCTAATTTCAAAATTCTTCCATTTCTTCCAAAAGTCTTCTTGTAGACCCAGTAGTCAAAGGGTTGGTTCTCTTAAAAAGTCATCATGTCATCTGAAAATAGAAAGAGTTTCACTTTTTTTGTGTGTGTTCCATTTATATTCCCTTGATTGCTTTGTGTTGTCTAATGGTTTGGGCTAGAGTGGTAAGTGTTCATCTTTGTCTAGATCTCATTTTCAGGTACTAACTTTTCTAGTTTCCTCATTAAGTGTGTTGGAGTTTCATATATAACTTTTAATACATTGAGGAATTTCCCTTCCGTTTATCTTTTATTGTGTTTTTATTAGTTGGATAGTGTCAAATGATTTTTCTGCATCTCTTTATATGTTCCTACAGTTCTTATTTTTTGTCTTATTTACATGGTAGATGACATTCCTTTTTCAATTGTTGAACCCTCGAGCATCCCTGATACAAATCCCACTTAGTCATGATGCGTTATCTTTTAATATGTTGTTGGATTCTATTGGCCAGAATTTTGTTGAGAATTTTTATGTATCTATTTAGCAAGTATAAGGTTTGCAGTTTTTTGGTGTGTGTGTGTGTGTGTGTGTGTGTGTGTGTGTGTGTGTTTCTACAGAGTTTTTTGCCTTGTTTGGGTATCAGGATTATGTTTATTACAGAGAATCGGTTTGGCAATTCCCTGTCAGTGGAGTAGTTTTTTTGAGAATTGGTGACAGCTGTTTACTAAATACTTGGTACTTGGTAGAATTATATTTTAAAACCATCTGATCCTAGGATTTTCTTGGTTGAAAGTTTCTTGATGATCTTCTCTGATCCCTTTTTTGTTAAGGGTCTGTCCAGGTTTTCTTCATCTGTCTCTGTTAATTTGTGTAGATGTTGTCTATCTAGGTATTTTTTCATTTCTTTTAGATTCTTACATTTGTTAAAATAATGTCTTTTCATACTAATATGTTATTATTCTTTTTTTTTTAACTTTTGGATCTGTTGTGATATCCTTTTCATCTCTATTTTTTTGTGTGTGTGGCATCACTGTCCTGGTGGGAGTAGGAAGCCCACCCTTACTCCTGAAGAGCTGCTGCTGGATTTGAACCATCAACCCTGTGGGCCGCAGTCCCGCACACAATCATTAGACCACCAGAGCTCAGCCTCATCTCTAATTTTTTATATCTACATCTTTTCTCTTTCCCTTTTTAAAATTTGTCAGCACTTGGCAGTTTTGTTCATCCTTTTAAAAAACTACCTGCTTTTTTTTAATTTTTTTTCATTGTTTTCCAATTCATTTATTTTCACTCTAATCTTTATGGTATATTTTATGTTGTTGTTGTTGGGGGATTTCTTTTATTCCCCATGTTTTGTTTTGTTTTTGTGGAGATACATCAAGGTGTTGATCTTGGATTTCTCCTCTCTTTTCAAATGTATAACGACTTACAAATTACCCTCTGATACTACCATTGCTGCCTCACAACTATTTTGATATGTTGTATTATCATCCTTCATTATTTCAGTGAATTTTATAATTTCATCTTACTTGATAGATTGCCCAGTCATTTTTAAGCAGTGTATTATTCAGTGTCCATATGTTTGTCTTTATGTTCCTGTTCTTTCTGTTGTTGACTTCCAATTTTAAAATGTTGTCACCTGAAAAAATGACAGTAGCATATCAGTGTTTTCAAATTTGTTGAGCCTTGCTTTGATGCTGAATATATGGTCTGTTGTAGAATATGTTCTGTGTGCACTGGAAAGTAATGTATACTAACTTTTTGTTGGGTGGAGTGCTCTGAATATGTCTACCAGGTCAACATCATTGATTATATTGTTTTTCTCTTCTGTTTCTTTTTTGAGGTTCTTTCCTGATAATCTGTCTTTACTTGAGAGTGGTGTTTTGCAGTTTCCTATTATTAATGAACCTTTTTCTGTCTTCAATTCTGTGAAATTTTAATGATGCATTTTGAGGGTCTTTCGTTGGGTATACAATGGACAGTGTAAGATATGAAAATAATAATAATTTATAATTTATCAGGGGTCTGTGAGGGTGGGAAGGTGAGAGAGAGGGGGGAAAGAGGGCTAATACAATGGGTTCAAGCAGAAGGAAGATGTTTTAAAAATAATGATAGCAACATATGCAAAAATGTGTTTGATACAATTGATGTATGAATTATTTAAAAGATGTAGGATCCCTCAATAAAATTATTTAATAAAAAATAAGATAATGGAAAGTTATATATTCCTGATGTATTGTTTCAGTAATCACTATGTCATACCATTTTTATTTCTTAGCTTGCCATCCATCTTAAATTCTATTTTCTCAGTATATTTCATATTGCAACTCCTGACTTTTTATGGTTGCCATTGACTTGGCAGATTTCTCACTGACCTTTGCTTTATTGTCTAGTCTCGTTTTTGAGTTTAAAGTGTACTTCTTCTAGGTTTAGATGAGTCATAGTATCTAATCCAGTTTGCTACTTTATGTTTTTTGAACGATCCTGTATTATTATTTATAAGTGCATGGATTGTTTGTTTGTTTTTGCTGTAATTTTTTTTGTTTGGTTTGGTTTCTGTCCTCACCCCTTTTGTGATGTTATAGGTATTTTTGTTTCTTTTTCCTGTTTCTGCATTGTTTTAAATGGTGCTTTTACTGCATTGGTTTCTGGGTGCTGTTGGTTCAGGCAGGAGAATATTTTAAGGAAATATTCAGATCAGGATAAAATGAATTGTGCCCATATGTTTATAAGGAAAATATATATTTTTAAAAGTCAAGGAAAAAGATAGAAAGAAGGAAAAAGAGATAGTGGGAAGTTGGTACAAACAATAGAGAAAAAAAACAAGAGGCAAAGAAGAACCAAAATTATGGATTGCAGAATATAGAAGGAGACTCAAAAGAAACAAATACTACAGTGGGATGTGTGTGGGTGCTGAAGTTTTAATCTATGGCAATACAAATGTCAGCAAGCCAATGCACTTGTAAGTAGCTGAAACCAGCCCTTTTTGGTTGTGTGAACAAATCTGCGAACATGCCTGTTCAAACCTCAGGGAACTATATATACTCAGGTGGATGTGATTGCATCAGAAGAGGCCATGAGATAGAACTAGAAAACATAATAAAAGAATTATAATAGAAGAAAATGACAAAATGGGGAAAATAAAATAAAATTTAAAAATAATACCACATCATGGGCTGGGATTCCTGTTTCTATGGTAGTGTTATCTTGTATATCTATGTGCCCAATGGAGAAGGTGAGGCATATGGGTTGGGGGAGGTGCTAGGGATAAAGTTGGAAAATAAATTAGGGACAAATATGGTGGAAAATATGGCGTAAGTCTGTGAATGGCTGCAGAGCTTCCTATGTGCTCTGCTGTGAAGGGGCCCCAGAGACCATTAGGTTAATATGATTGGCTGGCTGGATTTCATCAGGGTCCTGGAAAAATAAGCTGCATAGAGGAGGAACAGGAAGCATAGAAGCACCTTGTACTATTGGTCATTGGTAAAGAGGAGTCTGCCAGCATGTGTTGCTGCCCTCCAACTTTGAAAACTTGAGTCTACTTATTTTTAAGTTGGTTTTCTCACTACCAGAAGTGCAGGATATCCATTACAGTGGGTTCTCTCTGATAATCATTGAGGAGATCTTCCTATACTTTTTATCTGGTGACCATATTCCTACATCCATATCTTTGGTTTTTGTTGGATATTTTCTAATTGATTTTTAGAAACCTTTACTTATTATCAGGAGTTAGACAGGGATTTCTGTTCCCTTAAAGATTTAAATCCTCTGAAACCCACTAGAGAAGTCTTACTCTGTTCTATAAGGTTTCTATAAGAATTGATGAACTGATTCAATGTGAGTGAGTGAATGGTATATGTCGTGTATGAACTTTAAAAAATGCATTCCTCACTCTGTCTTACCTTTTTATTCTCTCTCTCTCTCTCTCTCAATCATTGAATTGGGGGCTCATATAACTCATTACAATCCATCCATCCATCTATTGTATGTCAAGCACATTTGTACATCTGTTGCCCTTATCATTCTCAAAATATTTGCTTTCTATTTAAGCCTTTGGCATCAGCTCCTCATTTTCTCCTTCCTACCCACTTCCCCGTTCTTTATGAACCCTTGATAATTTATAAATTATTATTACTTTGTCATCTCTTACACTATCTGATATCTTTATTCACCCATTTCCCCATTGTCCATACCCCAAGGAATAGGTTACATGTAGATTCTTATAATCGGTTCTCCCTTTCTACCCCACCTTCTCTCCACCCACCAGGTATCACCACTCTCACTGTGGGATGAAGACAGAACTTTTCTACAATTATTATGCTCCAAATATTAAGCAGACTATTTACCAGCATTTGTTATGGAAGTTAAGTTAGCTATTCTCCCTGAAATTCACAACTACTTAAGGCCTTTGTGTTGTCTAACTATGAGCTAACTCCCCTGCTGTTAGCATGATGGTTCCTTCTTTCAAAATCTGTGGGCGGGATTCAAGAGCCATTGTTAATAGCCTCTAGCCTGATAGAAATGTTTATCTACCTCCACAGGTTAAGGTCTGGCCTTTTCACGCCCCTCTTCACATAGTCACATAGACATTCCTAAGACCACTCCCCTTATCACAGTATAGCCCTTAAGACAGCCCTCTCCTGTGACTTATGTCCTTGCCTGTAATTAGGGGCCTGGCTTGATCTAGAGGGTGTATAGGGAAGGGATATAGGATAGGAAAAAGCCTGTTTCACTCCAGCCTGCCTCCCTCCAGGCTGCTGCTCTCCTGTCTCTCTCTCCACATGGACCATCTAGCAGGGCGGAGGTGAGCATGTACCATGAAAGGATATATATGTAACTTTTAGTGCTCTTTTCTCTATTTCTCATAATTTCTATATTGATGTTATAATAAATAATAATTTTCGCTACACAACTGCCTGTTGAACCCTTGCTGTGAGTATATCAGAGGACTGGCCACCGTCTGATACTCTTACCACTGGTCCTGAAGGGATCATTTGTCCTGGATTCCCTATGTTTCTGGTTTCTATATTTACCAGTGTACATGCTCTGGTCTAGCTGGAGTTGTATGTTAGAATTGGGATTATGATAGTGGGGATAAGGAAGCATTGAAGAACTAGAGGAAAGTTGTATGCTTCATCATTGCTACACTGCACGCTAATTGGTTCTTCTCCTCCCTATGACCCCTCTGTAAAAAGAAGTCAGCTACCTACAGATAGACTTTGAGTCACCAACCTATATTCCTTCTCATTTACAATAATGTAATTTTTAGTTTTTTGATACCTGATATTTGATCCCTTTGATACCACCTTGTGGTGATTACAGATGAAGAAAGATTTACAATTATAATATACATCGAATAATACTTTTTATATAAGACAATTACAGTTTGCTGAGCCCCAGTGGTGTGAGTGGTTAAGTGCGGTAATGCGGCCCGCGGGCTTGGTGGTTCAAATCCAGCAGCGGCACTCGGGAGCAGCGCTGGGTAGCTCCCACGACCACCAGAGGGCAATGATGTCTGCCCCCCCGAAAAAAAAAACAATTAGACAATTACAGTTTATTGTGACAACCTAGCTGATAAACACATATGGGATCAATTGAAGGGCACAGAGATACATGACTTGGAAAGTCTCAGTTTTTCAGTTCTCATGCCTCTTGTTTTGTGATGGTGGTACCAGAGTGTAGCTGCCTTAGACAGTTTCCTGCTTTGGCCTGACAAGGCTCACTTCCTGCAAGATATCTTTGAGGAAATGCCACATGAGCCTACCCCAGTCTAGCCCTGGCTGCTGGAGAAGCTGTGTGGCGACCCCTGCCAGCGCTGAGATGCTTACAGGCTCACTGATTCTTCGACTTTCCTCCTGCAGTCGACATCATTACATATGTCTTGTGAGATGGAGGACTCTGTGGATTGGTGTCAAACATATGGATTAATGTGGACTTGGGCAGCACTGGGTTGGGATGTTTTCTAGATGTGCACTACTCTTTATAGTAAATTTCTTAAAATATGGGTTTCTATAAATTTGTTTTTCTAATGTACTCAGACTAACACATTATACTTCATGCTTTTACATTCTGTTTAGGTCTTTTTCCCTTCAATAGTCATGAATATCTTCTATTGTATATACTAAAAATTATACTGTTTAACTTTAGTTTTCAAGTCTGCTGGGAACTAATAATTATTATTTGGCATTATTTGATATAGTGGTCAACATTCTTTTTTTATATGTGTATTCAGTGGACTAACACTATTTACTTAAAATAATACTTTCTTCAGAGTTCTGCAGTCTTATGTTCACCATAAATTAAATGTCCACTTATTAAAAGACTTAACTATAATTGATTCATAATAAGTCTTTATAGCCAACAAAACATTCTCTCACCTTGGTCCTCTATTCCCAGAGGGTTTTGATAATTTTTTTGATAATTTTTAATCACTTACATTTCCATATCTGCTTGAAGTTTTTTGGTAAGTTTTAATATACACATATTATCTTCATTTTATTGCTCTTTGCTTTGATACAGTTGGCTAATATTGATTTATTTTCAAATAGACTTTTTTAGCAACCTTGCATCAAGCATATCTATCAAGGAAGTATATCAGTGTCATTTACCTTCAGCATGTGCTCATTTCATGTCTTTCTGTTGCATGTTGTTAATTTTCAAAATATTTCAAAGTTTTTCATAACAATATTGCTTACTTAATATGCTACACTATGATATAACATGCCCATTTTAGTCACTGAGCAACCCCCCAAAGCTGTGAGCTATTTTACTTCTTTATTGCAGTGGTGTGGAACCATGCCTACATTGTTTAGGTCAGGTAGGCCTGCACACGCAAGACCTTTTAATGATTTTGATTGTCTTTGTTTAGAATCCATAAATCCATTTGGAGAATATTGACAGCTTTATAGATCTGTGCTGAGTCTTTCATCTTAGAAATGTATTATAGGGCAATCACTTAGATCTTTGACCTTTCTCACTAATAATTGCAGGGTTTTTTATTTTTTGCATACACAATTTTGATATAAATATTGTGAAAATGACACTGAGGTTACATCTGACTTCGTGGCTACATAAGGAACAAACAGAATCCATCTCCATACCAGCTCCAGGTCGATTGTCAAAAGGCAGAGGTCAGAAATGCTACCACCTTCTCTCTTTCTTTGCTTTCTTCAGACATCAACCATTCCTCCCACAACATTTTGCATCCATTTGTCTTGATAATTGATGTTAGTAGTCACACAGAGCTCACATACAATAACATGTTAGGGAAGTTTACAATGACATGTCCCTTGGCCTATGCCTCAATGGACCAGGAAGTCCAGTCACTCCCTTCTTGATAGTCTTGTTGTGTTGACAGGGTTCTTCTGCTCTGTGCCTCAGTCCCAGCCTCAGCCTTTGCTTCTGTGATGTCTCATTCTTTTTGGCTTTAGTCACCTATGGAAGTGCTTATATGCATGGTTCTACTCTATCCTATAGGTAAACCATAAAATTTGAAGATAGTATACAGAATGCAGGAGTGGGGTAGGGTTTGCAACCTCAAGTAAATAAAATATATTTCAGCATAATTCAAAGCAAGAAGCCACACATTTTTGGAACTTAGCTTTTTCCTTCAAGTTTGTGGGTTACAAAGTTATTCTTAAATTTCTCTAGCTAAATAGAATTTTAAAATACTATTTTTTTCTTTTACTATAAAAGCTATGCTTTTGTATCCACAAAATACAGATAACAGAACAAAGCCTAACCCCCTTTTTAATATTATCACCTAGCAACAGCCCTAGCTAGCATTTTGTTTATAGCTTCACATGTAATACTATCCTTTTTCAAAAATTTGGATACTACTACAGGATTATTTAGGACACAATTAGATAATCCAACAAGGTATTTTGAATGTGTTTTCATTTTGTCAAACATTCTTTTGAAATAGAATATTTGGTGGTGACATATGGGCTGCAGCACAATATAATTATCCAAATTCCTCTTGTTGGACACTATAGTTGCTTATAAAATTTATTCAACATAGAAATGAGTCTTTGTGTTTAAATATTTTGCATATGTTTATATATTCTATGAAGTTACAATGTGAAAATGCTGAGTCAATGATTATCCAGAATTTTGAAAATTTTATGAGATAATCTTGAATTACTTTTAAAAGTAGGTATCAATTCAAACCTTAACAAATACATAACAGAGGTTGTCTCCTTGCCAAACTACTGAAAACATTAGTATTGTCCATCAAAATCAGATATACAAACTTGGGAAGTAAAATAATATTCTTTGTTCCTTAAAAATGTGCCCAGCTACCAAAAGATATAGCATCTGGGGTCTTAAAGGTTTGAGTAAACAAGTGGCCATTCAGCTCAGAAGCAATAAAGCCCACACGGAAGAAGCACACCAGCCTGTGTGATCATGAGGTGGTGAAGGGATCCGGTGTCAGGCATCAATGAGCTAAAATTATATTATTATTAATGAGGGGAAGTACAGATTGGGGACCCAAAGCCCACCAATAGGTGAGGGATATCCTCTTGCAGAGGGGTTACAAGGAGGAGATGAGCCAGTTAAGATACAAGGTAGGAGCAATGAAATATGCAACCTTCCTCTAGTTTCCATGCTGCCTTCCACCCATATCATGACCCCAATTCTACCACATAAATCCAGCTAGACCAGGAGATGTACAGTGAAGTTGGAAACATGGGAAACTTAGGATAGATGATCCATCAAGACTAGTAATAAGAGTGGTAATACCAGGAGGGTGAAGGGATGGAGGAATAGAAAGGGAGAACCAACTTCAGGGATCTACACGTAGCCTCCTCTCTGGTACACGGACAACAGGGAAGCGAGTGTTGGGACACATTGTACGGTGTACAGTATGAAAAAAATACCAATTTGTAAATTACTAAGGGTTCAAGGGGAAGGGGGCAAGGAAGGGTAAAATAGGGAGCTGATACTGGGGGCCTAGAGGGAGGGAGGATGTTTTGAGAGGGATGATGGCAATGGGTGTGTAAATGTGGCCTGCATACAATTGATGTTGGTATGGATTATGTTGGGAGTTGTATGGGCCCCCAATAAAATGATTCATTTAAAAAAAGGGGGGTAGAATAAAGGGGGGCTTTATTTTTTTTAAAGAGGAGCTTGTACCAAGGGCTCAAGTGGAAAATGTTTGGAAATGTATGTGGCAGTATGTGTGCAAATGTGCTTGATACAAATGATGTACTGAATGTTGTAGTAGCTGTAAGAGTCCCTAATAAAAGTATTTTAAAAAGTGCATGTTTGTAAATCACATGTAAGGTTGCCTGTTTTCATAATTTTTAATCTATTGTGCTGTGTTATAGGCACCTATATGTATGTTTTGTTCTTTAAGACTTTTATCCATATGTTATCCTCTTCCATTTTTGCCATTTAGGAATGGTTTTGTATTAAGAATGTAATTCTTTTTGTAAAAACAATATAAACTTCTTTGACTTCCTGTAGGTTAAAATAGTTCCTCATTTTATGTGATTTTTTTAGAGGTATTGTTATCTGCAAGTGCAGAAAGTTACTCTTGAAAAATGTTTTAGAATACAGAATACAATATATTTAAACTTTTCCCCACTTATTTCATATAATAATTATTTAAGTCTATGTCTTGTAATTCTATTTTTTATCATATATTTCATGAGGTCGCATAGCAGAATTTAGTTTTGATGCTAAAGAAAGTTTTATTTAATTCCAAATAGCTTTTGCCAGATATGTTTTCTTATTTAATCAATAATTTTCAATTATTATAGAGTTTTTTATTATTTCACTAGATGTTATATCTTTTTCTTTTCTTTTGCATCACTGCCCTTGTGGGAGTAGGAAGCCCAGCCTTACCCCTGGAGAGCTGCTGCTGAATTTGAATCGCCAACCCTGTGGGCCACGGACACGCACACAACCACTGTGCCACTGGGGCTCAGCTTACATGTTATCTCTTATATGCTACATTATTGTTGCTGTTGTTGTTGTTAGGTGCCATATTTTGTTACTAATGACTGATAACCCACCAATGTACAAAGAACAAAAGACTGCCTGGGCCTGTGGCGTCTTCACGATTGTTATTTTTGCCAATCGTTGCAGTTACTGTGGCAACTCATCTAGTTGAGAGTCTTTCTCTTTTTAGCTGAACTGCTTTACTAAGTATGATGCAATGGATTTGCCATATCACAATGCTGAAGATATTTTTTTAGGAGGGGGGCATCACTGCTCTCCTGGTGGTGGGAGTAGGAGGCCCAGCCCCACTGCTGGAATTGAACCTCCATCTCAGTGGGCCGCAGTCCCGCGCACAACCACTACGCCACCGGGGCTCAGCCCAATGCTGAAGATATTATAGAATAATAATTTCCATTCTCCCAAAATGCCTAGCTATTTTTTCTGATACATGCTTCAAGATGAATTTAAATTATTTTCTCAAGTTCTTAATAACTGAGTTTTTTATTTTGAGGGCGACCATATCATATTGGTAGATTAAATTGGGAAGAATGAACGTTTTAGCTATATTTGAGTTACCTTGTAGGAATATGAAAGAGCTTCCATATATTTATATTTTCTAATACATTCCCCCCAAAAATATTTCTTCCTTCATTTAAGTTATACATAGCTTTTAAATTTATTGCTAAGTGGTTTTAAATTTTTATAGCTATTTTGGCTATCTTTTAAACATTTAATTCATGCATTGAACTCTATTCATGAACTTTTTCATACTTCTTCTGCAGCCAGCTGTTTGTAGAACTATTCTACATTTTTTAATTCTTATATTATTTTCCTGGATTTAAAATATAAATCAGTCCTATCTTATAAACATAATAATTCTTCTTCTCGAAAGTTTCAATCCTTCCCCAGATGCTTTCAGGTTCTGATCCTGCCCTAATGTATGATAGTATATACATCCCATTCATTTCAGAAAACTCGAGTAAGCTACAAAGTCCTGTAACTTCAGTTATGCCTCATTGCTAAACTGAGGTCGGTGTTGGGGAACATAGCAACAACAGAAGATGCTGGGAAGAATTTTTGTTCAACAGGAAGGGTATTCAAACAAGAGGACTGGAAATATGATGTCTGGAAATATGGTGTCTGGAAATATGATCATAGAGCATCCAGAAAAAAGCAGAATTTCCATTTAATTCAGGTGGAGCATGGCAATGGAGTTTCAGAACAATCAACTGTTTGAAGAGTTGAAACTAAACTGATTTGTAGCCTCCTGGAAAATTTGATATCTGTAGCACCTTTAAATATTGGAACTTAACAACAAGGTTGAAATCCTTGGTGGGGACTGATAAAAATACAGAAATCTACACTATTTAAGTGAGGGACTTATAAACAGCAAAAGTAAATATTTAAAACTAGATTCTCAGAGACATGTAGAATTTGACTATTCTTTATTCAGTATGAGTTTGTATCGACACGCTGGCGGTCAGGTTTCTGAGTGCTATGTTCCCACTTGGTGCAGTGGTTATGTGGTTGGGCTGCACTAACATGTTTGACAGTGAGAAACCATCAATGGCTCCACAGAAGAAGGAATCGACTTTCTGATTGGTAAACAGTGACAGTCTCCAAAACCCACAGGGGTTTACTATGAGTTGGCATTGATTTGATGGGCGGAAGTTGGGTTTTTGTTTGTTTTATTTTGTTTTCCAATTTTCATTTAGAATGTTCTGCCAGCAATATGGAATTGGTGGTCAACAAAAAAGAGAAAGACCTTTGATGCTATGGATTGACGTAACGCTTAAAATAATGGACTCAAACAAAAGGATTGTGAGAATGGTGCAAGACAAGATGGGTTTTCTTTCTGTTACGTATTTGCCAGTAAGAATTGGAACTAGCTATAATACCTAACAACAATTCAATTTATGAGCCAGTAGAAAATCAAGAAAATCTTTAGGACATTTCTTCCAACCTTGGCTTCTCTAACTCACTCAGATAAATTTTCTGATTTTCAGAGTGACTTTTAGACTTTTAATCCCTCACCCCTTACATGCAGTGATAGACAGCCTACTTACAAGTATTGGTGACATACTTGATAGGAATAATAAGGATGGAAATGATGTAAAAACAGTACCTGTGATTGTCTGAATTTTTCCAAACAAACATATTCAGATCTTAATCCTGGCTGTCTACAAATTGTCCTCATGGTAAATGAATGTTGGAGAGGAGACTACATTAAAGATCTTGAGATAGGGAGATTATTTTGGCAACATTCAATGAACCAATCAACTGGTTGTCATCGAATTGGTTCCAACTCATGAGAGTGTGTTAGTGTGTTGAGAGCACAAGCATGTGCCATAGAGTATTCTGTGACTTTGGGGAAATTAGGGTGCCAGGTCTTTTTTATAAGAATCTCTGGGTGGAGGAGCAACAGCAGAACCACCAGGAGCCAAAGCCTGAGAGAGGGAGCTGGTCTCCCCAGCCCAAAGAGCAAGTAAAGCTGAGCATTTGGGACACACGTGGAGGGTATCTGGGCACCTAATCAGGAAGTGGGGCTTGCTGACTCCTAAAGATGGAGCTGAGACCCACCAGGATGAGGACTGAACAACCATATTCTGAGTTCTTCTCACCTGTATTGTCACCTGTTACCTTCCTCAGTAAGTCTCGTAATCATGAATATTGTCTTGGTATTCTGTGTGACTAATGCAAGGAGTTATAGAACCTAGAGGAAAAGCAGCGTGCACCATGGGAGACAGGACAGACAACATTCATGATAAAATTTCATAGGATCCAAAGAAAACAGAAGAGAATTGCGCAGAGCATGGGGTCACAAGAGTGGAGAGAGAAATTCACAGTACTGAGCTTGAGGTGTTCTAAAAGAGAAGTTAGAGATTTTGTATGTGAATATTAGTTTATACATAAGAGAGGTGGTGGAGATAAAAGACGACAACATTTTTGAAGCCATAAAAATGTACTTCAAAAATATCTTTCAACATGAATGCTATGTCTGCATTTATTAATAGCCCATGTGATTTTATGTAGTCTTCTGCATTAGTTCTTGATTTCTGCATAATAAATGGCTAAAATACAAAAAAGAAAAAAAAACCAACTCTGAGTGAGCTCAAGCTTCAATCCTTTTAGTTAGCAGTCAAATATGTTCATCATTTAGATCATCCCGACCTCCTCTAAATGCAACCAGGAGTGTCCTTGCATGAGAAAAGCAGAGGAAATGTAAATATGGAGACAGAAGTAGATATGCGATGATGGGTAAAGGAGATTGGGATGTTATAAGGCATGAATCATGGGCCAGGAAAATAGGAACATGCAGAAACTTAAGAAAAAAGCAAGAAATTTCTTCTAGGTCATCACTGGCAAATTGTGGCATTTGAACCATATATAGCTTTTTTGGTATGTGCATGTGGCACTGAAGTAAAATTGGAAAATTATAAAGGATATTTTCCAAATAATGGCGATTTCATATGTTGGCAAAAAGATATTTATGGATACAATGAGTTTTAAATTGTTGCAAAGGACATGATTGTCTCTTCTCTCTCAACATTTTGCCAATTGTGTTCTAGAGCCTCCAGTAGAAACCAGTTCTGTCAACATCTGTTACCCCAGTTAAATGAATTCTGTAATTTTTTTCTCTAAAACTGTAAAAGAATGTCATACTTCAAAACCTTTAATTATGTGGTAATTTCCTAAAGCATCAAAGGAAAACTAATGCAGTAGCCTAAACAAATATGTTTTTGAGAAGACTGAATGAATGTTTACTGATTTAAAATGTATCCTGTACTGATTTAAAATTTAAAATGCATCTACTGATCTACCAAACTGAATTATTATTTTCAGATCACTTTTGTGTAAGAAGTCTTCTATATATGGTAAGCAGACATTTTGTTTCAAAAGAAATTTCCAGTCAAATATAGAATTACATTCCACCCTAAGTGAATTAGACAGCTTACCAGTCTTTGAAATTAGCTTCAGTAATTCCAACCATCACTTTCTCACTATGACATTTCATTCATCTAAGTATGAAGGGGCACACCTCCAAATGGAAAAAACTCCGCTAGGTGGAGCTTCCATAGTATGCACTGTTCCTGTTATGCAAGCATCTGGGAATTTGCTCTAAGTTAGTGCACCCAGTGGCGTCTCCCTGGAAGGTGGTCTCTGAAGGCAGTGAATTTTCTTGTAAAAGCAGTTTCAGTTGAACCTAATTTTTTTGTGTTGGCCAATTTAAGAGAAGAGCATGTGGCTGTGAAATTTTGAAAACTGCTTGGGAAAAAATGCCTCAGAAACTGCTGGGATGTTGAACACAGCTTACAAGGACAGTGCTGTGGCAAAAAAGGGAAAACTGTGTTCAACATGACAACAGTGTCTGAGACATCTATTCCCAAGCAGGACTCAAAAGTTCACAGCCAACTGCTGTTCTCTTAAATCGACCATCACAAAAAATGAGTGGTTTTCTTGTTTCAAAAAAAGTGAAATGCCGCTTAATGGGAAACCTCATGCTGGACCACTTCCAGAATAGATGAAAATATCAACAAATATGTGCACCTGTGCTCAAAGATAGATGACAGACCATTGAACAGATGGGAACTTATCTGTACTATCTTGGAGCTTGGTTCAGCAAATGTTAACAGAAGATTTGGGAATGAGAAGGGTTGCTGTGAAATTTGTGCCTTGGGTTCTGACTGACCAGGGAAAAGAATGTCCAGTGGAAACATGCCTCCAAAGTAACATGGAACTTTTCCCCATGGTCATTACTGGTGCCTTGACTTGTTGTTATTTTAAGCATGAAAAAAGCAAACATCAATCAAACCAATGGAAGATGTCATTGTCTCATCACCCTTTAAAAAGTTGTAAAGTGAAATCAAAGTTCAAGATGATGCTTTTTTTTTTTTTTTGATGGGAGGGGAATAGTGCCTTTGGAGTTGGTTCCACCAGGTCAGACTTCTAATCAAACTTTCTCTTCAGAGGTTCTGAAAATATTGCATAAGAGTTTGTGACCCCAAAGTCCTGATTTTTGGCAAACAGGGACTGGTTTTGTCACCATGACAATGCCCCTGCTCACGCAGAAATCTCAGTGCACCACGTTTTGGCAAAAAACAGCATACCTTTTTACTCTACGCACCTTACTCATCTGACCTCACTTCTTCAAACTTCTTTTTGTTTCTGTGAATGAAGAGGGTCATGAAAGGATGATGATTTGATGATGTAATCTAGGTGAAGAAAAAAAAATGAGAGAGGTGTTGGCAACCCGGGAATAAATGAGTTTGAAAAATGTTTCCAAGAATGAAATAGTAGATTTGAAAAATGTATTAAGAGAAATGGAGTACTTTGAAGGTGATAAGGTTTTTTTGTAAAAGAATTTAAATAGATAAATACTACCCCCCATGAGATTGTATTCTATTCTGTTTGTCATAGAATAATACAATCTGTTATAGCAGAATTTTTCTATATGGTTCCATTTTATTTTTCTCCCCAAATGAGATTGTATTCTATTCCCTTTGCCATACACTGTTATAGCAGAAGGAATGAAGTCATTATCAAAACATAAACACACAGAATACTAGGCTTTGGGAGGTCTGGAGTTATCGCACAGCCAAAAGCCATATTTTGAAGAATATATTGGAGAGACAAAGTTTCTTAAAGAATCATGATTCAAAGATGTGTTTAAGCTTGTTCAAAAGGTAGAGCTGAGACCTACTACTAGAGAACTTGGGAGCAGAAGCAGACATGGCAAAGGCTGACCATGAGCAGAGTCATGTGTGAGTCCCCCATAAGACCAGGCTCCATTATATGTCAAGAAGAGCTAGAGGTGCCTACTTATGATGCATTTGGCTTCCATCCTTTTATCAAATGAAGGAGAATTCTCAGCTGAGCCCTGGTGATGCAGTGGTTGTGTACGGGACTGTGACCCACATGGTTGATGGTTCAATTCCAGCAGCAGCTCTCTAGGAGCAAGGCTGGGCATCCTACTCCCCTACGGGGCAGTGATATGAGAGGGAAAAAAATGAAAGAGAATTCTCAATATCTGGTAGAGCTTCAAGTGTGTCGTTTTAATTTTTCGGTTATCTTCATGAGATGCTGACTTCATAGACATCGCTGGGTAATCTGCTGTCAGAATTGACTCCATGGCAGTGAGTTTCTTTTTGTTCGGTGCTGTATATGTGTAGATAACTAGAATGCACATGCTTTATAACTATAGACAGGATTTGGATGATCAGCATGGACAGATCATGTGAACAGCCCACCATTCAAATGTCTACCCCAAGAAGACTAATTTCTCTCTGTTGTAAGCTGTATATGACACAGACCAGCAACACCAAATTTTGGTGAAGTGAGTGAGAAAAGAGAGAATTGAATCTCTTGAGTGAGCTGTTTTGTGTAATTGGCACACCCCCTCCTAGCTCCACTTACATCTTCCAATTTTTGCCTCTATCATCACATGTTGATCTGGTCTCAGGGAAGGTGTCTTCGGCTACAACTCAGCCCTTGAGCTCTCAGCAGACTGCTAACCTGGCCCTCGAGTGAGTAAAATTTTAGTGCCCTGGATTTGACTTCTTCCACATGCTCATTTTCTGTGCTTCAGCCCTTCATGTTTTCTACAGATGCTTGTAAATCATTTGTCATCTCTATAGCTGACAAAGAAACCAAAAGGATCTTTCATGAGTCAAATGATACTCATTTTTTTTTGAAGGGCAAATTTCCCTGGCCTACCCACTCTGTCTTGACAAGGACAGCAGCGGGCCCTGCTCCATGAATACTAACAGAGGCAGTGAGGAGGGCTCCATTGTGCAGGGCTCAAGACCCCTCCAACTGAACAGCCTCAGAAACACAGACATTACCTCCTGGTGAGGACAACTTATACTGACAGGAGTACTATGCATTTAGGGCTGCAGATTTAACACGGATGTCCATATCTCAGAGAGTAGTCCCCTAAAGCCTGGGCCTATCTTTATAAAACTCAGGCAAATACTGCATGCCGAAACATAAGGATGTGAGAGTCTGGGTCCAGGAGACCCAGGAAAGGGGTGACAGCACAATCACCTCCGAAACAGTCTGGGTCTGGTTTGGATAAAGGGTTAAACTCCCTGAAGACTTGCTTTGGCCTTGACGGCCCACACTTTCACCTCCCCCGCCACTTCCTCACATTTCTAAGACGTCCCTTGTGCCGAATTCTTATTCAACTTCAAACTGACAAACTGTTTTTAATCTTTTCCTTCCATCCAGCCTGGAGATTGGGAAGCAAAAATCAATACCAGTTGGCAGGTGATCAAGCTGCTTCAGACTGGTGTGAGGAGAGAGCAGAGAGGGAGAGCAAGAGGACAGGAGGAGGAGGTGCGAGGGGAGCAGGAGGGCGCCTGAAGGGAGGGGAAGGAGTTTGACTAAGTACCATGAATTACTGGCTAGAGGTCCAAAGGGCTGTGATTTCTCTGGCCTTGAGCAAGGGAGCTTGGGAATGCCATTAGAACAATTAGGTCATGAGTTCACAGCTGTTGAGGTGCCTTTGGAGACAGAGGCACAAAGAATTTTCTTGCCACTTGAAAGGGAAGGAGGGGGGAGGAGGAAAGGAGAAGTCTGGAGGTAGACAGTGAGAGAGGGCCTCAATCTTTCTCTTTCTTTATTATCCTTCATGCAGAGACTTGACAACATCAGCTCCACCCTGTGAGGCTGATGTGTTGCTTTTAAATAGAAATGGTAAAAATGTTGTTATTTTTTCACCTTAATTCAGTTTCTTAAAAGAGTGTTTAAAATATTTTAAAATGAGGCTCATGAATTTTGTGGAAGTGTTGGTGATAAATGGGATCAATGCTCACTCAGCCATCCCTAAAACCCAGGGATCCAGTGTGATTCAGGATCACATGCTTGCCTACTAACTGGAAAGTTGGTGGTTCGAATCGACCCAGAGCATTTTGTAAATAGTTTTGATGGGTCTATTTAGAAAGCCCAACAACCCTGAAAACCTTGTGGGATAATGCTACTCTAAAACAGAAGGGATTATCATGAGTTGGAATTAACTCAAAGACAATGATTTTCACGCGGTTTTAGTCTCGAGTTCTGGCCCAGAAACATAGTAGTCCCTAGCTCCTTAATTACTGATCTTTAAATATCTTCCAAAGCCAGTTGCCATTGACTTGATACTGCCTCGTGGCAACCCCGTATGTCATAGGATTTCTTAGATGGCACACTTTCAAAAGAAGATAGCCAGGACTTTCTTATAAGGCACTCTGGGTGGTTTTGAATCATCAACCTCCTGTTTAGCAGTGGTGTGTTTAACTGGGTGTGCCTCCCAGACTTACACAAACAAACAACAACAATAAAACTGCACATACATACTGCCATCCAGTCCGTTTCTGTACTCATAATGATGCTATAAGGCAGCATAAAAAAAACTGCCATGTGAGTTTGCAAAGCTGTAAAGACTTACAGGACAAAAAGCATCACCTTTCTTTCAGAGACCACTGGTGGGATTGAACAGCTGACCTTTCAGTTATCAAGTCAATAAGTAACCTTTTTTTTTAATCACTGGGGTTCTTTATGCCATCCAAAGAGTCTCTCTCTCTCTCACACACACACACACACAAACCTAAAAAGGCAAAGAATATTTACTTAACCTAATGTGGGTCAGGTAATTTTAAGACGTGGCATTTTTGTGGAAAAACCACCAAGAGTAAGGTCAAAGCTTCAATCATATTTACCACATTTGCTGTTGCCATACCATGAAAATATATGCTATGTACTCTTATGCTGAGGAACAACATGCTGAGATTTTAACTCAAAGCTGTTCTTTAACATTTTCTTTTCCTTCCATCAAGGTAATGGTGTAATCTTTGTATTATCCTTCTAATACCTTTCTCAAGCTAGTTTTTATTTGGGGAGGGGGGGGTGTTTGATTGTTTTTTTGGGGAGGGGGGACATCACTGCCCTCTGGTGGTCGTGGGAGCTACCCAGCCTTGCTGCTGCTGGATTTTGAACCACCAAGCCAGTGGGCCGCAGTCCCACACTCAACCACTACTCCACCAGGGCTCAGCTTCTCAGCCTAGTATTATTATCTTTCTATGACCAGTCTCTTAACCTTCTATTATCTTTCTCAGTTACAAGCAATTTGGAGAGAAGAAAGAGTCCAAATGTTGGCATCTAGGAGCCTCTAAGTACACAAGATTTTGTGCCAAACACAATAATGTAATGAATATGGCTAGCTTAAACTCTGCCCTCTTTTTTAAGAGAGGCCATAGAATCTTCCTGGGATGAACCCAAAGGTTTTTTTTGTTTTGCCCTATAGAAGGGAGCGCATAGCCATAGGGAGATGTTGGTCATGTGAGCATCACACAGTGCCCCTACTAGCATTAAACCCCTAGGCTTGGATAGAGAGAAAATGATCTAAGGTAAGTGTGATAAAATCTCAGAATATATTAAACATTGTACTTCACTTTCAATGTGTAGATTGGGAAGATGTAAATCAGGTTTGGAAAGCTGAGCTCATCATATTGTCAGACCAGAACAGGTCAAAGATTGATGGGGATCTGAGGGGTGAGGAAAAGGAGGCTTCTTAAGATACCCCCTCTTATGGTATAGGAAAATAACATAGAATTCTCATGCAATAGAACTTAAAAAGAGAGAGAGAACCGATAAAAATGAACAATGTATGGCTCCTATCCCAGGGGGATGGACATCAGTGCATGGAATTAGGCAGCAGTTGTTGAAATACATGGGGGAAAACAAGAAGAATTTATAAATTACATGGGGGCATGGAAGAAGGAGCATGGAGGATGGAGGGGGAAAAAGAAGGCTCTTATTGTAAGAGCCCTCAAGAAAAACAGAATGTCAAGAGTTCAGAGATGATAAAGATTAATACAATTGAGAATGATCCAGATGAATGCATAAGCATAAAATAACCCTTGATACACACACCAAATTTTCCTAGAGCTACTGTGGAAAAAAAGATAGAGAGGACCAAACCAAAACCAAGCCCCCAAAAGCTGTTGCCATTGAGTTTATTTCAATTTAGGGCAAATTTATGTGTGAAGACTAGATGATTTTCAAGGCTGTAACCTTTTAGAATATTGCCAGGTTCTTCTTCCAAGGTACCCTTGGGAGGACCCAAACATCAAATCTTTCAGGTCATAATCCAGCATATAACAATTTATATCATTCAGGGGCTTTGAGAAAAGGAGTAGTAGACCTTCAAAGACTTTTAACTATGGTGAGAATGCATGTGTATCTGAGCACACAAAGGCAGACTGGTGTCATGAATTACAACTTACTGGAGGCCATGGAAGAGAGATGATGGCCAGTCACTAGCTGTCTTCCTCTGCCCTTCATCTCTATCTGGGATAATATTTAAATGCTGCTTCAAATTCCAGAATAGGTTAAATTTTAAGACAAGAAAGATAAGAAAACTCTTCAATCAATCATTTACTACAGAGAACAATTAAAAAAATTGAAATTGATTCGACTTACTTGTAATTTCATGGTGTATTATTATTATTATTGCTTCAGGAAGAATGACATTCAGAGTGATAAATTAAAATGAAGGAAAGCTTCCATTTATAACCTTTTGCCTATGGTGATGGAATTTGAACCTACTATTTCTACATGTCCAAAGTAAGTCTCATAATCCTTGCTTCTAAAGAGCACCCTGACTACTTCTTCTGAGATAGATGAGAATAGCGTATTTCTTCCTGTGTCATCATCTGAATTTCACCTTTAGAAATTTTCTAAGATTTCATTGTAGTTACAAGTCGAGTGGAACTAATGGGTGGGCAGTGTGCTTTCTGGGTGTTTTCAGCCATATCTTTTAAGACATCTCCCCCAGGAAAGGCTACTGATGCAGCCCCACCTGACCTTTCAGCTTGAGCAGTTTGGTTAATCTGCTCAAGGATGAGTTGTTTTACTGACGGTAGATTAATCTCCTCCTGTAGGAGGAGAGAATCTATTGACTGAGGAGTCTCAATCGAATCTAGGGGCTCATTCTACTCCTCTTCTGTATCATCAGTCTATATGTTCCCATCCCATGTTTCAAGACCCCAATTCTTTTGAATTAATGCCCTGACATTATTATCAGGCATAGCAAATATCCTCGGATAACTGCTTTTGCTGTATCCCATAAATTTTGGGACATTGCATGGGTCTCATTCTTGTTGGTCAAGAAATTTCTAATTTTATCTATATATCTATTCTAATTTATTTTTAATTTTATCTATCCAAATTTTATTTGGACTTATACCCACTCATCCTGAAAAAGAAAGTTATTCATATTCCAAGTGTTTGCCTTTATTTTTTGATCTTCATTGTACTGATTGTACAGCTCTTAATAGTATAGTGATCAGAGAAGGAATTCTGAGTGACCTCTCTATGTTTTAATTTACTCACGCTTGACTTGTGACCCAGTGGGTGGTCAAATTTCGATTATGTTCCATGTGTACTTAAAAGTTTGTGAAAAATTTTTAACCACTTGTTTGGAGAGCTCTAAATATGTCTATCATGTTGAGTTGCCTAATTGCGGAGTTGTGTTAGTCTGGGTAGACTAGGAAACAAATCCATAGAAGCTCTTATGTGTATAAGAAAGAGGTGAGATATTGATATTGATATTGGTATGGATTGTGATGGGAGTTGTATGGGCCCCCAATAAAATGATTCATTAAAAAATGGGGGAGGGGAAAGCGGAGTTTTTTTTTTTTCTAAAGAGGAGCGTGTACCAAGGGCTCAAGTGGAAAATGTTTGGAAATACATGTGGCAACATGTGTGCAAATGTGCTTGATACAAGTGATGTACTGAATGTTGTAGTAGCTGTAAGAGGCCACAATAAAATTATTTAAAAAAAAAAGAGGTTTAGGCTGAGCCCCAGTGGCGTAGTGGTTGTGTGCAGGACTGCAGGCCACTGGCTTGGCAGTTCAAACCCAGCAGTAGCTCTCCAGGAGCAAGGCTGGGCCTCCCACTCCCACCAGAGGGCAGTGATGCCCCCCCCCAAAAGGAAAGATGTTTACATACAAAAGCAATTGAACATTGAGAAAGCATCCCAACCCAGTGCAGCTCAAGTCCACAAGTCTGATATTAGCCTATATGTCCAATACAAGTCTATAAATTCTTCAGATTCATGAGGGACAAGCAATGACATCAGGACTATTACAGACCAGTAGATGCAGAGTCTTGTGTATCCAGTGGTGGTAGAAGCATCTCAGTGCAGGCAGGTGCCTCTCTGTGGCTTCCCAAGCATCTCAATACTGGCAGGAGTGGCTTTTCTGGCTTCAGAGGTCTAGTTCCATCTGGGTAAGACAATGTGGCTTGTCCTTTGGGATGCCTCACAGGGAGTCAGCCTTGTGTCTTGTCAATAGAGTGTCTCCAAGGGACTGAGTAGTGAGTCTCTCATCTCCAAGGGGGAGGTATAGCCCAATTTCCCAGAATTCTCAGGAGAAATCCATGCCCACACATGTCTTATTGACTGTCTCCAGATTGACAGGCTAGATTCCACTCCTACACTCCTAATCCTCAAATTTACACCAGATCAGGAGTTTAGTTCTATAGCCTCTTTGTTGAACTTCTTTCCCATTGATCTATCTTTCTCAGAGAGCAGTACAATGAAGCAAACTATTATGATTGTTGCCCTGTGATTCCTTTTTTCATCTTTAGAGAATTTGATTGACAATTTTCCTGGGTCTCTCATTGGCTGTATATATACTTACTATGCTCCCTCGCGCTTGATCTACTGATGCCGTGTGCATTATACAGTCCCCCTCCTCATCTCTTGTATTGTGTTGCATTTTGCGGTCAATTTTGTCAGAGATTAGGATTGTAATCCCTGCTTTACTAAAGTCGCTCTTTGCTTGGTGTAATTTCCCCAGCCTTTGATTCTCAACCTATTTTTGTCTGCAAACTTAAGATGTGTCTCTTGCAGACAAAAAAATTGATGGGTTATATTTTCCAATCCAGTCTGCTTGTCTTTTAATGAGTGAGTTCATACCATTGATTCTTACCACCTAGTCCATCCATATGTGGATTGTCTGTTGTTATCTCATACATTTTGTGTTAGGTATTTTCCAAGCCCCCCCCCTCCCCCTTGTCAGGGTGTTGCGTACTTGTGTGTGGGATTCACCATTGGGCCAATGTTATCTTGAAGGTTGCTTTCAGTGTGTTGACATTTGGGATGTTGTTGTGCTATATAGTGGTTTCCTGCTTATACTTGGTACGTGGTTTCTGTCCAATGTGAATTGAGAAGCATTTTTTGTAGTGATGGGTTCCTTTTAGCATATTCTCTGAGTTTTTCCTTGTTCAGGAAAACTCTTACTTCTCCATCAATTTTGATGCATACTTTGGTAGGATGGAGGATTGTTCGCTTGGTTTTATTCTCATACAACTTTCAGAAAATGTTACTCCACTCTCTCCTCTTCATGGTGTCTGCTCATGTCAGACAAGGTTCTGATCTGAGTATCCGTAGAAGTGACTGCTTTTTCCCCCCTTTAGCTGCTCTTAAGATTTTCTTCTTTTCCTTAAGTTTGGATGAGGTGAATATGATATGCTTAGGTGAAGTCTTCCTGAGTTCGGTCTTATTGGTGTCCTCTCTGTTTCCTGGGTGATTGTCTGATTATCATTCATTAAGTTGGGGAAGTGTTCTTCCAGAAATTCCCTCATTATTTTGACTGTGGGTTTCTTCATTGTGTCTTGTTTTGGTATCCTGATTATTCCAATGATATTCCTCTTCATAACATCTTATTGTGCTCAGATTTTCTTTAGCTCCTTTGATTATCCTGTTTGATTGCCTTCCCCTTTGTTGAAATCTTTGGCTTTCTTCAAGATTGCTGATTCAGTTCTCTGCCACTTCTAACCTGTTGTTGAGGTCTCTGGCCTCGTTCTTTTTTTTCTGTTGCCTCATTCCTTCTCTCTTGCATCCCTCTTCAATATGTGAATTATATCTTTCCTTTTGTTTATTCCTTTTTCTGAATTGATTGTCTAATGTCCTGAATGACTCTGAGGCCAATCCTGAATATTTCTATGTGTGGAGAGTCAGATATGAGTGATATGAGGTTAAAGTCATCCATCAAAAATGCATTTTGTTTCTCTTGCTTTCTTGGAGAGGTTTCTCCTGCAGGTGGTTGTCTGCATTTCATTTTGGTGAAGCTTGTTGTCTTTTTCCCAGGAATCAGAAGTGCTGAGTTATTTCTCTGGGAGTCTAGTAAAAATGATTCTGAGGGGTAACAGTTCCCAGTTTGGCTTAAGGAAATGTCTGCTTCTCTATCTCATGAGGATTTACTCTCTCTCTCTCTCTCTCTCTCTCTCTCTCTCAATATCTGGGATTACATATTTTGAGGGCATACCAGGTGGCCTTCTCAGAGAGCATGGACATTACTGGAAGCAAGGTGGCTCTGTGCAAGTATATTGGACAATGTCAATGACAGTGTGGAGTGCCGTGGAGGGCAAATGGTGCTGTCAGCATTGTTGGGTAGAGTCCTGGAGGGCAGGCAGAGTTTCTCCAGTGGGTGGATGGGCATGCTTGTGATGATGGGGAGCCCCAGAAACAGGTGAGGTGCCTGTGGTGGGGGGCACCCTGGAAGGTAAAGGGTGTGCAAGTTGGGATAGCCCAGGCATCAGGCCACAAGTCACTAGAGCTCTGCAGTGCTCATAGAGGGACAATCCAGGATAGAGCTGTGGAAAAGTTGTTGAAGCAGAGCTCTAGGGTACTGCAAGGTTTAAATATAGGTCCCAGACTCTCCCCACAGGCACCTCATTTCCAAGCTTAACAATTGCCATGCAGTTTCCAATGCTACATTTGACTTCATCCTCCTTCTGGAAAGCCTAACAGGAATATTTTCATAGTTGGAGAATCCGAGTTGAGACTTGACCATTACATTATGATTTTTGAAGACATATAACATGCTAAAGCAAACAAGCAAACACTATGCTAAGACTTAGAAAGCGCTAACTTGGAATCCTTGTCGTAAGACAATATTTTTCATTAGCAAAACTTTCTGCTAAACTTAGTGAAGATATTTAGAGTGCTATCAGTTCCTTTATAAGTGATATCAATATTAAATGAAATATGATATAAAAATTAGACATAAACATCTTCAAAAATAAGATGAACAAACCTAAGATTGATGGACCTATAGGGAGAGTAAGTATAATAAGGTTTTCTGGGAAATACAGTGGTGGT
Organism: Nesogale talazaci; assembly: GCA_004026705.1. NCBI lineage: Eukaryota > Metazoa > Chordata > Mammalia > Afrosoricida > Tenrecidae > Nesogale > Nesogale talazaci. The sequence continues at coordinate 26,285 of PVJH01002866.1, forward strand.
GGGGGGAGGGAACTGATATCAAGGAGTTCAAGAACGGAAAAATGTTTTGAATAAAAAAATCCTATACATAATTTCTGGTCTATCTGGTAATCTTTTGAAATGTTCCCTAGTCAGGTCATGTGAAGTGCCAAGTATTGCCCCTCAGCTCAGAAGTATATATTTTTTGATTCCTCAGGAACTTCATGACTTTGCTCCAATTGCTGCTTTAGTATGGTCCCTTTGGATGGTGTGATATATGAAAAAGAAATAAGCAACTACAAATAATATATAATTTATTTAGGATTCATGAAGGTGGTAGACGGGGGGAGGGTGGGGATAAAAAGGAGCTGATATCAAGGCACACAAGTAGAAGTAAGTGCTTTGAAAATGATGGTAGCAGTATCTGCACAAGGTTGCCTGATGTGATTGATTCATGGATTTGTTATATATGTAAAAAAACCCCATAGAATGACCAATTAAAAATATTTTGAAACTGATTATGTTAGAAATCCTTCAATATTGCTTGAGGTGATTTAAAATGGTTTTGAAAAATGTAATAAAACGAAACCAAAAATAAGACGAGCTATAAAAGAGAAATGCAAACAGATAAATGGGGCTAAAATCTCATTTACTATGGGTTTGAAAGTAGGTGTGATTGTCAGGAACTTGATGTCTGCAGGACAAGGCATCCACATTTATGACAAGTATGAAATGAGAAATAGAGCCAGGTTAATACCAGGGAAATTAAAGGGTCTCTTACCAGTAAATCATCACAAATTGTTTAAATTTTTTATGCTGGTTTCACTAACATGCATTAACAAAAAAGATGACAGTGTGAGGACTAAGATAGACTTGATCTAAGATTCTGCCTTCTCCTGGGAATTCTGGGAACTCCTGTATTTCCTCCTTGAAGAAGAGAGATACTCTCTCTTTGCTCACTCCCTTCAAGACATTTCTGAAAGAAGCCACATGAAGCTAACCTGAGGTAGTCTGAGTTTGGGAGCTGAAGGAACCACATGGAGACCCCTACCGATGCTGACATGCTTACATTGCCAAGGGATCCACAACACTTCTAAACTCCAGCCTGTGATCTTCCTGCATTTGGTATCATTACATGTGTTCTGTGAATCTGAAGATGATTTTATAGATTGATATCAGACATATGGGCTAATATTGGATTTATGAACTTGATCTGAACTGGGTGGGATGTTTTCTCAATATCCAATTGCTTTTGTATATAAAGTTCTTGCTTATACAGATTACGAGTCTCCCTGGATTAGTTTCTTTAGTTTATCTGCACTAACACAAAGACAAAAGGAAGGTTGATGTCTTTGAATTATGCTATTAGCATAGTTGTTGTTAAATGTACCAGGGACTGTCAGAAAAGTGGAAAAAAAATTCTGCTTTGAAAAATGCTCAAAGATCCTCAGAAAAGAAAATGGTGAGACTTCATAGGTTCTTCAGAGAGGTTGCCCAGAGGGAGCATTTCCTAGATATCCGGTTTGAATCTGTCAAAAAGAGAAAGATCAGCAAAGAGGCAGATGGACATAATGAATGGGACATAACAGTGGGTTCAAACACAGCAAGACTTGTGCTGATTGCTTAGTACCAGGCAGTGTTTTCCTCAGTGGCATGTAAGGTCATTATGAGTTGGCACTGACTTGTTGACACCTAAGAGCAGCATGACACAAGTGAAAGTGTTGCAGTTATTATGTGCCACTGTGTTGATGTAATGTATAGTGACTTTATGTGACAACGCGGGACTGCCCCATATAATTTCACATACTAAAAATCATCCTCAGCTCAACTTTTTAGCCTTGTTCTTGAGAGAATAGTTTTAAATTTTCTTAAAACATCTTCATACTAATTCTCTGTGCTAGCCTTTCAAGAGTATTCTGTTGGAATCATGATAGACAGTTTCTACATCCTTCTAAAGCAACATTTCTGCCTTGTACTTAACTGACCAAACTCCCCTGGAAGATGTGGTTTTATTTTTTGGAAAGTACCCTCATTACACTAAATGTGTTCCTGAGAGAATTTGTCTGTTGCAGGGACATGTTTAAAACCATTTCATTTTAAATAAACACATGCATATATGAACTGAAACCATAATACCAATACTTACTTACTCCTGTGTTACACTATATTATCACGAGTTAGTATATAGTAGTATTGCAAGAAAACTTGAAATGCTGTGAGAATTACCAAATATAACAGTGATACAAAACTGAATCCATACTGTTGGGAAAATGGTGCTGTTAGTATATCCAGAAATCTTTCATTTAAAAGAATAATAAAATCTACCCTTAGTATCTCGGAATTTCAATAAAGCGAAGCACAATACAATGAGGTACATCTGTGGAGAAAATTCCCCCAGTGATCTTGCTAAATGACAGATAGTGGTTCAGCATATCTAAAATGGAAAGGCAAATTTTTTAGCGGAGATCAGAAAGAATGAACTCTTTCAAAATCCTGAAAGAGATGGAGTCATAGGAAACAGACAATGGGAAAGGATGAACCAAGGCATGCAGGTGGTCTCTTGATGTAAGAAAAAGTCAGAAGTCAATTCTTTCTGAACTTATGGAATTCAGACTTGCCAGATCCTTGTTGCTAGCTCTGTAAGACCTGTTTCAAACTTTTGGCTCTCAGAACTGTAAAAGAATATATTTATTTTGTTTTATACTGCTAGTTAGTAGTAAATTGCTATAGAAGCCATGGGAAACTTAGACATCTCCTTTTAAAAGAAAATATAAAATAAATAAAGGGGTTATGCTTTGAATACAGCCAAAATAATAAATAAATAAATAAATAAATAAATAAATAAATAAATAAATAAAATCCAAACAGACAAATTCAAGATTGTGGTTTTGAGTTAAAGAACTTCAAATAAATTTAGGGCTCTCAAAAGGAGATAGCAAAAAATCCATTTGGAATCAAAAGTTAATTTTATATCTAAAAAACAGCCTGTTGTTTCTGTTACCTACCATTGTATGCTGAGAAAATTACTTGGTAAAGAGTTCTAAAGAAGAATGTAATTGTGGTTGCTTAAGAGTACACTTTACTCATAAAACCGAGTTTAAAACAATTCTAAGAACAGATGCTTAGTCAAACCAAATCCTAGTGTTTTAGTCATTACCCAACTTCATGAAACTTAAAAAATTTACATACATATGTGATCTCCTACCATTCAGATATATCCTCACCTACTTTTATAAACATTACTGAAATGTCATTTAATTGTGAATGGAATTAATTATATGTTCTAATAAGGAAAACCCTGAACTATCCTCCTTTCAGATCACTTAGTTTAAAATCCTCTGAACGTTGTGATTCTAGATTTGCAATTTGTCTTGTCTGTCATGGAAAGTTTCTAATTTTAATCACAATCAGACAAGGCCATTTTTTCTTCAACCACCTTTCTTGGTGTCATAAGTGGGATCTGAAGGTGACCTGATGGAGAGTATTCAGAAAAGAACAGAAACTCGGTTTCTGGGACCAACAGAAGTCTATGAGGATCACATCTCCAGAATTCCTTAAGATTTGCCTCAGATATGCTCTATCTCAGATCCAAACTCTACTCTCTTTGTGTAAAGTTCTTTTAGTTTTATAGCGATCCTTTTTTCCCTTTTCCCATTTTTCCCAAGGATTTACATTTTTTTTTTTTTTTTTTAGTATTAGTGCATGATTTTTTACTGGATACAGGTCATTCTACTCTTAGAAATCTGGGAAGCTTCAGAGATTATTCTGCTTTTAAATAGCTCATGTTCAAAAAAGTGGCAAAATTCAAATATAAGTCTAGCAGTTTCACTTTTAGCAAGCAAAATTGTGCTATCTGCATATGACAAGCTGTTAATAAGCCTTTCTCCAGTCGTGATGCAGCAAGCATTTGTCTTCATATCATTCAGCTTCTCAGATGGCCGCTGACCGTGTTCATGAAGAGGTGACAGAATAAAATTGCCACAAGACCTACCAGAACACTAGACTGCCTGCCACCCATATAATACAGGCACATATTTGTCTAAGCAACACTACTTTTATTTATTTCTTTTCAGAATCAGAGACAACCCAAAGCATGGCTATTTTCCTCCTAGGTAAATAAGAAGAGTGTGGTTTATTAATATTCCCTGTATATTTTATGTTTATTTCTTTCATTGTGGTAGTTGTTGTGTGTCTTTGCATCAGCTCTGACCCAAAGGGAACCTATAAACAACAGAAAAAAACCCTGCATGGTCCTGAACTCTCCTTACACTTGTTAATATGCCTGAGTCTACTGATGCAGCCCCTGTGCCACTCCATCTCATTGAAGTCCTTCCCCTTTTTCCCACCCATCCACTTTCCCAAATGTGCTGTCCTTCCCCAAGGACTGGTCTCTCCTGACAACATGTCCAAACATATAAGACAAAGTCTTGCCATCCCTTGCCTCTAAGGAACACTCTGACCTTACGTCTTCCAACACAGATTTTTTTTTGCCTCTTAGCAACCCATGGTATTTCAATATTTTTCTATTTCAATACAAATGTATCTATTTCAATACAGTCTTTTTAATTTTCACAGTCATATGATGTAATGGAGAATACCTTGGTTTGGATTAGGTGCATGTTAGTCCTCAAAATAACATTCTTGCTCTTCAATATTCTAAAAAGGTATTATGTAGTATATTACCTAGTGCAGTATGTCTTTTGACCACTTGACAGCTGCTTCCATGTTGTTTGTGGATTCAAGTAAGAAAAAATCTTTGAGAACTTCAAGCTATTCTCCATTTATCATGGTGCAGATGTGAAGATATTTTTAAAACTATAAATCATTTTATTGGGGGGTTCATACAACTCCCATCACAATCATTGCATATGTCAATGGTAAGCATCCCACATTTGCACAGCTGTTGCCATCATCACCCCAGAAACATCCTCCCTCCACTTAGGGCCTCAGTGTCAGCTCCCCATATTTCCCCTCCCTCCCCACTCCCCCTCTCTTACATTGAGTTGTAATCTATACTGAAGGCTACAATCCTTTTCCTTCATTAGCAAGGGCTTCAATTTCTTCTCATCTTTAGCAAGCACGGTTATGTTATATGAATACCGCAAGCTGTTAATAAGCCTTCCCTAATCCTGTTGCAGAACCCTTCTTCATAACTATCAACTTTTCTCACCAGTTGCTCAACAGATAGATCGAAAAATTATGGTGTGAGGATACAACCTTGATGCACACCTTTCCCAATTTTAAACCATTCACCATTCCCTTATTCTGTTCATAGAACTGCCACTTGATCCCTAGACAAGTTCCACAGGAACACAATGAAGTGCTCTGGAACTCTCATTCGCCTCTAAGTTATCCACACTTTATATGGTCCACACAGTCAAAAACTTTTGCACAGTCAATAAAACACAAGCATGCATCTTTCTGGTAGTCTCGGTTTGGAACCAAGATCCATCTAACATCACCAATGATAACTCTTATTCCATGCCCTCTTCTGATTTGGGCCTCAACTTCTGGCAGTTCTCTATCAATGCATAGCCAGGAAACATTGAAAATTCTTTGGAAGAAGCGCTTCATTATAATGTTTAATCCATAAGTTTGAAACTTGGTACTTATGATATCCATAATGTAGTTTCATTTTGTGAGAGTATTTGTTGGTGAAAGAGAAATAGCTGCAAGGTCTCACAAATTGTAGGATGGTGCGAGAAAGTGGTTAAAGGTATATATTTCCAATAAGGCAAGCTTTGAAAAAACTTGAGGAACATATGTTTGGCCACTGTATCAACAAGATAGTCACCTCTGACTTATTCTGTCTGATAATTTTCTTCAGTTTGATGGACTTGAACTATAACTACAATTTCAGATGGAAGCGATAAAGTATGTAAAACACCTGTCATTAACTTCTATTCTTAATAGTTACTCTAGACAAAACCAAAATCAAACAAATGACAAACCCCAAAAACTAACTGTCATTAATTCTATTGCAAATCATTGTAACCCTGAAGGGCAAAGGAGGTTTCCCTGGTGGGTTTCTGAGGCTTGAAATCTTTACAGAGCAGAAAATCTCAATATTTTTTGTCCTGAGGAGTAGTGGATGGGTTTAAACTGCTGACATATCAGTTGGTAGATAAATTAGTAGCCCACTCAGACACCATGGCTCCTAGCAATGGTTTCAACTGAAGTAAAATAAAACCTATATTTCCACATTATACAAAACATAGATCCCATACATATCTTAAGTCTATATATATATATATATATATATATATATATTCACAGATTTTCCTTATGTGTAGTTGCAGGCTTTAATTAAAGTCGTTACTTCAGTATTTTGAGCAAAGTAGGCTTTTGAAGATAATTTAATTTCTAGTACTTCAGTGATAATCTTAACTGCACATCTTGCTCGATAATGGTCAGAATAAGAGAAAATGAGATCGATCTATAAATAAGACAAAATTGGGCTGAGCCCGGTGGCGTAAGTGGTTGAGTGCGGGCCTGCAGCCTGCGGGCTTGGCAGTTCAAATCCAGCGGTGGCTCTCAGGAGCAGCACTGGGTAGCTCCCATGACCATCAGAGGTTTAGTGATGCCCCCCAAAATTTTTTTTAAAAAAAGACAAAATCAAAGTTATTAAAGATTTTTTAAGTTTTTACTGGGTCATGAGCAGTTTAGTTGTCATCTTTAACAATACAAAAAAGTGTAGTCAAATTGAAATGGGATACAGGACTCAAGTAGAAGAAAAATATTTTGAGAAAGATGATGGAACAAATGCACAAATGTGTTTGGCATGTTGGATTGATGTTTGAATTTGAAAAGTGTTGTACGAGCCCCCAATAAAATTATTAAATAAAAAAAGAATAAATAAGGAATTAAGTATACTTCCAGACAAATGTTGTAAAGGGAAGCTAATATGTAAAACATTTCCATGGATATGTAAGCAGGGAGTCTACACTATATGCAGCTATAAGGTTACTACTTGAAGGCAAAGAGGGTACCACTGCCCACTAGGTTCAGTTCTAGGTTTTAAAAGCTGCAGTTTAATACTGTGCACTGTATTTGAGGAAACAAGTCATATGAATTTCCATTTAGATCACAGATAAATAAAGAGAACATGGTTTGTAACTTACAAGTCCTAACACTGAGATGGTGCTGAAGTTTCCTGTGACCAAAAATACTCTTGCTCTGACAACAAGTCAGACTTGTAGTTCAACTAACACGTTAGTTGGGGCTAACGAAGATACATTTGGGGCTGAGTTGGGCAATAATCAACTCATCCCAAGAATCCTAAGAGTCGTTTCTTTGGGGGTGGGGCGGATAGTGGATAAGCTAGAACAAAATCCTTTCTCTCGGGAGTAATAGAATTTCCTCGTGCTGGTAACAAACCACAAACCACAAAACTAAAAGCTACTGCTGCTGGATCATTGCTGATCCATGGCAACCCCGTGTGGGTTTCTGAGACTGTAACTGTTTATGGGAATAGAAAGTCCAATCTCTCTCCCGTGGAGCTGCTGGTGGTTTAGAACCACTGACCCTGGGGACTGCAGCCAAACTTGTATCTTGAAACCCTGAGGCTCATCAGACTGATCATTGCTTGCCTGTTACCTTTGAATATTTTATTGCCTCCAGAGGCTAAATATTTAAGTGAAAATAAACCAATATTTAAATAAACTTCATTTCCTGCTAAGAAGTACACACTAATAAGCCATCCATGTATTGAAATAAGAGTGAAGCTTTTTAAAAATCATAACGATTTCAAATTAGGGCATAAAACCTAGGTAAAATAAGTGGGGCGTGAAGTAAGACAGATTTCAAGTAAGATATTGGCTTTCCCTTGTAAAAATGAATAAATATTGACTGTTAGAATGTACAGGGATTCAAAAAATTCACTCAAAGACTTATAATTTCAAAGTAAGTTGTTTCAAGTGGAATATTAGAAAGTAATGAATGATAATCAGGGACCAGTGTTAATCAAAGGACAGCTATTTGAAGAATTGCTCATACATCGTGAACAAACCTGGTATCTCTCTTCATTAACTTCAAGTAGGATAGGCCTACTTGAAAGGAAAGTGCAAGGGATCATTAGACTCTTGGAAAAAATATCTGGAATTATTGGTGCTACTCCTTTCTTAACATCTCATTTCAAACGTTTTGGAAATCTTTGACATAGTTTTTAAACTATCACTTTGAAATTTAGTTGGCACAGAGACAACTTTTTAATGTCTGTAAATGTGGTAGCCTGCAAAGTTTCAGGGACTAAGAAGATAATTTTCTGTAGGACACAATGAGCTTGAGTTTGAAGCCGCAGACTGAGAGCTTGTAAGTAACATCATTCTTGCTTTCACTTTTTGTTTTTGCTTATTTATGCAACTTCAGTAATTCTAATATAATTTTTGCCTTCATAAACTCTAACCTTACATTTATGGTTATCTAAAAATATCTTCCTCCACATTTATATGTCAATTGTAAATTTTCAACGTTATTATTTTAAACTCAGCATTTTGTCCTTGACAAATTAGAGACACCATAGGAAAAGCCTCTGTGTTTCCCTGGGCTCATTCACTCCAGTTTAGCTTGAGGTTTCACATGTGGGGACGTCCTTGATTTGCTTTTATAAGTTAGTTTTCGGGGACAAATACATTTTCCAGTGATTTGATTTTGTGTGTGTGTAAAAATTGCTTATTTGGGGGATGATTCATGGCCCTAGAAGGGCATGGCTTGAAAGTCTTTCTCTGATTACTATGGTGTAACTGTTTCATTTGCAATATCATTCAATTGATTTGTTTGATTAGCTCCTTTTGTTTCTAAATTTGGGTTAGTTTATAGGCTATGTCCATTAATTCAGGAAGTGGTATAGTTTCCCATTCCAAACATTGACACCTACTAGTCCAGATAATTTCTACTGTAAAGCACTTAAAATGTGGGAATAAAAGTTTCCATAGATTTTTAATCTAGAATATTCAGGAAAATGTTAGACAAACAATATCCATAATCATATGCCAATTGCTTTTATTTTTGTTTATAGCTCTTTACTTTTACCCAATCGGTTTTTCTAAAAGAAAATTTTTACTGTGGCATCTAAAAGTAATCTGCCAAAAGCTTCAATTTGTTGTAGCACTCTTGCTCCAATTATTGTAGCATTTACTGTTGGAAATGATTCCAGATATGTTTCTTTTGTCTAATAATTAGGCTTCTCAAAACCTGCTAGTATATTTATCAGTTGGCAATACTCTGTCAATCCTGGCTGTTAAGTCCCAATAGTCTCAACTTCTCTGGTGGAGTTTTGTAGGTCTTCATGAAGATTCGGAAGTTATTTTACAAGAATATGAGCTGGATTTTAGACAATAAAAGATCAGTAATGGGGTTTAATTTGGTTTTTACTTGGAGCAATAACACGCATGAAGGTTTGTCTGCTCTGTCTTGTTATGTAGATACAGACAGAGGAAGTTCACATAACCTGTTATGAGCGGTAGAAGACAGGAATGAGGATCTGAGAGACATTGACATGGTTTGAGTTCGATAATGGAAGTTTAGATGGCATCAAAGTATTAGAGCTACTGTGAAATTTTGACACAATCATTCCTTATTTTGTTTAGCCACTTTAGAGACCAGGTCTTGTAGCGCAGCAATCTTTTAAAAACACTTTGGTAGCTTCAAAATGTCAATGAATATATGCACCCCATTAAGTTTTTAAATTTGGGACTACTTCTGCAAAAAGATGAATTTCAATTAATCATGAGCTGTCCAAAGTATCACCATTAGTTCTACTTGTCCTGTAAGTAGCGGGGCAATAATGCTTACTCATGTATTAGACGGGACTTCTTGAAGGTAACAACTTTGTTTTGGATTTTTAATTACCTCCTGAAGAAATCCACTACGTGTCTGTCAGTTTGTCATACTGGGGAGGCTAGTGTGTTTCTGTGATACTGGAAGTGATGTCTCTGGTATTTCAAATGTCAGCAGGGTCACCCAGAGTGAAGAGGTTTCTACAGAGCTTCCAGACTAAGAACAGATAATGAAGAAGGAATTACCTCTGTGCATTAGAAGAAGAAACTACTGAACACCTTATTCATAGCTTCTAAGAATTTTCAAATTGTGAAAGCCTAGACAAAGGAAGCAGAATATTGTTAAAGATTTGGCCAGCTAATGGGCTGCTCAGGTTTAAAGGCACTTGAAATGTGACTGAAAAGAAGTTGATTTCCTGGAGAGGAATCAACTATCGTGACATAAATTGGACAAAACCTGTGAAAGCAGAGTCTTCCGGATCTTCATGTAATGATGGGGCATGACACAAGGTAAAGAGAAAGAGTTGTAGAAATCTTCCACTGATTGGAACTTGGAATGTACAAAGTACGAATTTAAGAAAACTGGAAATGGTAAAAAATTAAATATAACACATGAAGATTGATATCCTAGGCATTAGTGAGCTGAAATGGACTGGTATTTGCCATATTTGTGTGGGTCTAAAGACCATACACCATCACAAGGAATGACATGGCATTCATTGTCAGAAAGGATGAAGTACAATGGTATTGGTGATCAGATTATATCTGCCTTCAGGGAAATACAATCAGTAAATACAACTATTATTCAAATTTTTGCACCAACCACAAAAGCTAGTGGTGAATAAATTGAAGGGTTCTAACAATAACATCTGTCTGAAATTGATCGAACTTGAAATCAGGATGTACTGATAATTATTGGTGATTGGAATGCATAAGTTGGAAACAAAGTAGAAGGAACAATAATTGGAAAATATGGACTTGATGATAGAAATAAAGTAGAAGATCCCATGATAGAATTTTGCAAAATAAATTACTTGGTCATTGCAAAATCTTTCTAAACAATAGACAACTGACTATTCACATGAACTTTTCCAAATGCAATACAAAGAAATCGAATGGACTACATATGTGGAAAGACATGATGGAGAAGCTCAATATCAGCAGCTAAAACCAAACCAGGGGCCAACGATGGAACAGACCATCAATTGCTCACATGTAAGTTCAAGATAAAGTTGAAGAAATTGGCATTGACAGAAGCCAAAATATGGCCTGGAGTCTATCACACATGAATTTTGAGACCATCACAAGAACAGATTTGGTTCATTGAACCCTAATGGCAGAAGATCTGATTAACTGTAGGGGGCCATCTAGAATCATCATTCAGGAAGAAAGCAAAAGGTTATTTAAAAAGACAGGAAAGGAAAAAAAATCAAAGTGGATGTTAGAAGGGGTTCTGAAACATGTTTTTAATCAGAGAGTAGCTGAATCAAATGGGAGAAAGGATGAGGTCAAAGAGATGAATAGTAAGAACGTTTCAGGGCTGAGTCCTGGTGGCGTAGTAGTTGTGCGCGGGACTGCGGCCCACTGGGACAGAGGTTCAATTCCAGCAGTGGGGTTGGGCCTCCTACTCCCACCACCAGAGAGCAGTGATGCCCCCCCCCAAAAAAAAAGAAAGAACATTTCAAAGGACAGCTTGTGAAGGCAAAGCCAAATACAATGATATGTACAAAGACATAGCATTAGAAAACCAAAAGCATATCTGAAACTGAAAGACCTCAAGAAAAGTTCAAACCTGAAATAGAAATTTTGAAGGTTTCTGTAGATAAATTATTGAATGTTGGAGGAAATATCAAGAGAAGATGGAAAGAATACATAGAGTTTCTGTACCAGAAAGAACTACTTGACAATACATCATTTCAGAAGGTAGCATATAAGCAAGAACCAATGGTGCTGAAGGAAGATGTTCAAACTGCATTAGCCAAAACATAATGAATGGTGTAGTCTTTGATTTTCATCAAAAAGTGTTTTAGTTGTTTCACCTTCAATAGTCAAGGCTGACAATTTTTCCAACACTAATGCCTTATTTCCCTTTTGATAGTTGAGCTTCTCAGAATATTTGCTCGACATGCAGATTGAATGAGTACAGCAAAAAAATATAACCGTGACACACACATTTCTTGATTTTAAAACATGAGTCCTGTGTTAGACAGGGTTCTCTAGAGAAACAAAACCAGGACACTTATGATTATAGATAAATAGATAGATTGAGATAGATACATACATATAATTTAGAAATAAATAGCTAATTGGTCCACAGAACAGAACAAGTGGCTCAGTTCAAATCAATTCTGTGAGTTAGTGTGTACACTGGAAGTCCTTCAACTCACAAGGGTTTGGGGCTGAGCCCTGGTGGCGTTTAAGTGGTTGAGGGCAGGACTGCGACCCTCAGGCTTGACAGTTCAAATGCAGTGGCAGCTCTCAGGAGCAGCGCTGGGTAGCTCCCCCAACCACCAGAGGGCAGTGATGCAAAACAAAACAAAACAAAACAAAACAAAAAACCAACTCACAAGGACTGCTGGGTGCAAGTCAAGGAAGCAGACAGCTGAGCCTTCTGTAGAGCAATACAGACAATCTGACCACAGGCAGCAAACAGCAGGGCAGGTCACCAACCCAGAGTCAGATACAGGGTCCAACAGTTCCCAGGTCAAGTGATGCAAATACCAGCAGTGTGGCAAAGCAGGTCTCAAGGGAACCTCAAATTATAGTAACAAAGTCCACAGGTTGGATATCCCACAGGTAGGTTAGCTCGCAAGTTAAGACAGAAAACTAGCCAAGGTCCGAATATCAGAAAGCAAGAGACAGAAAGGAGAGGCTTGCCAAGCCATTTATCTCTTTGTCCTTCAATTAAACTACAACCTTATTAACCTCACATGTGTTCATTGGCCAGGTTGATATAATACTCCTACCTATCATAAGCCCCCTTTTCTTTTGAAGGACTGTTTCTTGGACTCTGTACAGATTCTGCATTCACACCATCCAGTTTTCAATTTTTTTTTGCTTTGCAAAGCTAGTCATAATTTGTTATGCATACTTTTCCTAATTTTCAACCACCTGATGCCCTCTTTTTCTGTTCAAACAACCGCCTCATGGTCTATGTGCAGTGTTTGTTGTAGTTATTAGATGCCATGGAGTCCGTTTCAACCCATAGCAACTCTATGCACAACAGATGGAAACATTGCACTATTCTGCACATGTCACAATTGCTTCTATGCTTGAACAAATTGTTGCAGCCCCTGTGTCAATCCTTCTCATTGAGGCTCTTTCCTTTTCACTGTCCTGTTACTTAGTCAGCATGTTATCTTTCTGTAGGGACTGATCTCTCCTGAAATGTCCAAAGTGTGTAAAAACAGAGTCTCAGCATCTTGGCCTATATGGAGCACTCTGGTCATTCTTCTTCCAAGAAAGACTTGTCTGCCCTTTTATTAGTCCTTGGTCACCAGCACCATAATTCACCCTGATGCATAACTTCAAAACATCGTGCAGTGTTTACTGGAGCATAATTAAGCTTTCTGCAATTTCCATGACTCACAAAGCCATCCAAAGTTTGTTTTGATCTACAGAGTTAATGCTTTTTTACAGTCAATAGAGCACACATAAACTTATTTCTGGTGTTTTCTGCTTTCATTCCAAGATCCATCTGCTTTCAGCAAGGATATCCCTGATGCTATTTCCTCTTGATCCCAGCTTGACTTCCTCCTAGTTCTCTGTCATGGAACTCTTTCAACCATTTGGTAGTTATCTTCCACACAATTTTGCTTGCATGTGATTTTTAATGATATGGTTCAATAATTTCTACATTATGGCAGATCACCTTTATTTGGAATGGATATGAGTCCATCTCTCTTCAAATTCATATGTTGGGTAGCTATGTTCCACATGTCTTGGCAGAGATAAATAAGCACCTGTGAGCTACATGCACTAGTTGTAACATTTCAATTTGCATTCCATCTCTTCCTAGAGTCTTGTCTTTTGCCAGAGTCTCCAGTGACAGTTCTACATCTTCCTCCAATATAATCAGCTCTTTATCATAAACTGTGACCTGATATGACTACAGGTTGACCAATTACTTCTGAGCTACTGACTCTGCATATGCAGTCTTACTCCTTATGAAATTGTTATTAGATGGTTTATACTTTTTATCACATTGCTTACATTCATAGCTCAAGCTGACTAAAGTATTTCAAGACATTAATTGAATGTTCACAGAAATAGAATAGTCAGTTTCTGGAAGTTTTTGATAATCTACATTTATCACTTCAGAATTCTCCAATTTTTTCTAGGTGACCATTCACATTGGAAAAGGCACTAACAAAAAATCCTTGCTAAAGTGTCTTTGGAAAAGGCCTTACTTAGTGGTGGCAATTGGGTGCTTCTAAATTAGTTCTGATGCAGAACTACGCTATGTACAATGAAACAGTTGGTCATCTTCACAATCTGCCAGGTTTGAATCCAGTGCTATAATCGCTATGGTAATGATCTTATTGTGGATCTTCCTTTTTACACTAATCTTTTAGTTTTTCAAGCACAATGTTCTTCTTCAGCTATTGGAACATGCCTTCCTTAGAACATGCCCAAAACCTATGAAACAAAGTCTTATCATCGTTGCTTCCATGAATCATTCTGGGTGTGCTTTCATATAGTCATATATGTTCATTCTTCTGGAAGATCATGCTATATTTAATATTCTTCAGAGATACCATTATTCAAATGCATCAATTCTTCTTTAATCTTCCTTATCTTAAGCATTGTCTCACTTTTACTGCATGAGACTAGATGGAAAAGTACCATGCTTTGGTTCAATTTAACCTTAGTCCTTAAAGTAACATGTTTGCCCTTATAATCTTAAATAGGTCTTTTTAAAAAAGCAACAGCAGATTTGTCCAATATAATACGTTATTTGATTCTTTGGTCCCATTTTCATGGTATTGATTGTGGATCAATCAATCAATATATTGACATTTTTTGACAACTTAACTTTGTTCATCAGATTTCTGCTTATTGATTTGGTTGTGAGAATTTTTGTTACCTGTATCTTGAAGTGCTATCTATATTACAGGTAGTAGTCTTTGATCTGCATCAGTAAATGCTTCCAGTCTTCTTTCTGTCCAACAAGCAAGGTTGGGTTATTTGCATATCCCTTCTTGATAATAACTCAACATTCAGTCAGGTTTCTTTCATTAGGTCAACATCTCAGATTATGTGCTTAGTATACAGACAAATGGGATGAAAACATTGAACCTAGCACACTTTTCATGATATTATACCACAGAGTACCCCTTTGTTTTGTTAGTATAGCTGTGTCTTGATTAATGTACAGGTTCCATTAATGTGAATATTCTGAAATTCTTATTCCTTGAAATGCTAGTGGGCTGAGCCCCAGTAGCATAGTGGTTGTGTGCAGGACTATTGCCACTGGGTTGGTGGTTCAAATCCAGCAGCTGCTCTCCAGGAGCAAGGCTGGGCCTCCTACTCCAGAGGGCAATAATGCCAAAAAAGAAAAGCAAAAAACCCAAACATGAAATGCTAGTCATAATTTGTAGAAACCCACAAGTGAAATGTCTTTACATAGATACGTAAACATCTTTCTGCTCTTAGTCAAAGAATCAGCTCACACTAGCATTCATATCTCCTGATGGATATCATCTCAATCCAATTGGAATTTATGGCAGCTACCTGTTGATGTATTGTTTTGACAATTTTTTGGATTATCATTTGTAAACTTTATTTGTATTTGAGTGTTTACTAGTTGCTCATTAATATTTTGTGTGTGTGGTGTGTCTGTGCAGCTAAAAGAATGTAACAAACCTTGTGTCAACTGGAGGCACTGCCTAGTAAATACTGGATGCTAACTGCAAGGTCTGTGATTCAAAACCACCAGCTGTTCCATGAGTTAAATATGAGACTTTTCCATAGAGATTTAAAGCTCCAGGAATGCTTCATGCTGTCAGAATTCACTCAATGGCAGTGAATTTGATTATGTGAGGGGTTAGGTGTTTTTTGGCACAGTGAATTTAATCTTGAGATTATTGTCATTTGCTTACTACTATTATTTTTGAAGTAGCCTTTTTTGTAGTATAAGCATTATCATCTGGTAATATTTTATTAAAATGGTTAAAAGGATGTATATTTTATGATGATAGTAATTTCTGTGGCATTTCTTTATTTATCTCCTTTCTTTATGAGACTTTTTAAAATTTCCTCATTCTAGTATCAATAATCTTGACCAACGCCTAGAATGACAGTGCATTTGCTCAGTAACTTCAGTCAAAAGATAGTGCCAGAAATGTACCTGAATGTTAGATATGTCACCCTCTTCCAGGTCTGAGTACACAAACTGAGTACCATTAGCCATTTGTGTCTTCAATTATAGCCTAGTGCAAAAAGGCTAAAATTAACTTCACTCTCACTTTCAAGCATGCCATATGCCTCAGGCTGTTGCATTCTCCTGAGTTAACATTCCAGCCTCAAATTCCCTTTTTTAATCTAACTCTAATCACTGAACAACTGGTAGATTGTTCTGCTCTATTCAAATGTTCAAATGCTATTGCCTTCAAAAACATATAGCTCTATTTTCTCAAAACTGAGGAAATCATTTAACAATTTTCTTGAGGTTCATTTCCCTCCCCCAATTTTATAATGCCCCAGTAAGATAATTCAATATGAAAAAAGAGAGAGAATTCAATACATCATCAACTTACTGGAGAAGAAACCAATCAAGGCATATTCAAATACTAGAACTGTGTTTGTCTGGGTTCTCTAAAGAAGGAAAACCAATGACACTTGTATGTAAAAATGGCTCACATAACTGCGGAAAGGCTATAACCAGGCAGATTCAAGTCCTTGAATCAGATTTAAACTAGATAGTGACTCATGTAGTTTCAGGTGCTGGTGAACAGGAAACAAGAAGACATAACAGAAATACTTCAGGCTGATTGAAGCAGAACTCAATGACTCCAATGTCAGCAGTACACTGATGGTTCTTGGATTGGCAGGCAACATAAAGGGAGGTCAACAAACCAGATGCAGCATCCGGGACCAGTTACAAAAAGTGAATCTATGTTAAAGGTATTTCAAACTCTGAATCAAACTTCCCTCAATTCTATTAAGGTCAGTTTAAACAGGTGGTACTCTACCCAAATCTTCTCACAATTGCTTGCCTGTTTCACAAAAGGTTCCATCATGGAGTTGACTACCCTGTCTAGAATCATGAAAGAATCATAGCAGCATCCTGGTTATTCAGATTAGCATACAACTTATAAATCATAAGGAGACTTCAAAAAGTTATGGAAACCTGGAATTAAAAGATAATGAACATTTCCCATGAACTTTTTGTTTTGTTTTGTTAGGCTTTTGGGGTATCACTGCCCTCTGGTGGTGGGAATAGGAGGCCCAGCCTTGCTGCTGGATTTGAACTTCCAACCCAGTGGACTGCAGTCCCACGCACAACCACTACGCCACCGGGGCTCAGCCCCCATGAACTTTATGAAGTCTCATCATAAATGATTTATTCCTTGTGTTGTACTGTGTAATAACCACTAGGGTTGAGTATTAATCCACCTATATCAACTCTATCATAGAAAATTGCGTTCCAACAGTTAACCAGCAAATCTATTTCCAACCCAAACTCAATTCATTCCACTCCATCAAGTTGATATAGATTTATAGAAGGACCTTAGGATAGAGTAGAACTTCTTAGGGGTTCCAAGGCTACAGATCTCTTTGGAAGCAGATTGCAACATGGAGTGTTGGTTGGTTCCTTCTAGATCAACAAGAAAGAATCTGTGCTAATGCCAACACTTTCTGCGGTACATGAATAAACGTTTAAAGGGAAGCAGAACAAGATAACAAATTGGCTGGAAAGATGAATGGATTTATTATATCCTTTTAGATATATTTTATTGGTTAACTGAAGACCTCAAATATTGTCTTTATCTTATCTTTACTATCTGGCTTAGCCATACTCATTGTTGCTGCAACAATCATTGTTTCATCAAATGCTTCATGAGATGTCTATCAATACATTTGCTTTTATTCTTTAGAGCCTATCTCTTAGACACCTCATAGTCACAACGACTGGTGTGTTTCTTCCATGTGTGCTTTGTTGCTTCTATTTCTCATCTAGGTTTTTAAACTCATTGTGTTGGGACTTATTGTGGAAGTTATAGGTTACAATGCAGGTGGTAATTATAATCCTTTGAAGATGTCAGTTGGAATTGACTTGACAACAGTGAGTTTAGTGTTTGATTCTTTTTCATTAAAACTCTTAAAACTCTAATTACAATCCATATATCTATTGTATCAGGCATATTTGTACTTATGTTGCCATCATTGTTTTCTAGACATTTATTTTCTATTCAGCCCTTGGTATCAGCTTGTCTTTTTTACCTACCCCTCTCATCCTGCTGACCCCTTGATAGATTATAAGCTATTATTTTCATATCCCACAACGACCCCTGTCTTCCTTCCCCCAAGGTTTCTGTTGTTCCTCCCCTTGGAGGTGTGTGTTTGGTCATGTGTTGACCATTGCAAATGGTTCCCCCTTTCTCTCCTCCTACTCTCTCCCTTTTCTCCACCCTTCTTGTATCGCTATTCCCAACCCTGTTACTGGATTCCGTGTGTTGTGAGCTCCCATACATTATGTGTACATACTCCGTTCTAGTCCAAATTGAGAAGCAAAAGGACCTATACAAAGAAAACTACAAAACCCTCTCCAGGAAACCACTGGTGACCTCCAAAAGTGAAAGAATATTCCATGCTCATAGATTGGAAGACTGAATACAGTAAAGATATCAATCTTACCCAAGGCACTTTATAAGTTTAATGCTATCCCAATTCAAATACCAACAACCATTTTCAATGCATTGGAAAAACTAACCACCAACTTCACGTAGAGAAGGAAGAAGTCCAGAATTAGCAGAGAACTCCTCAAGAAGAAGGAAAAAGTTGGACGGTTCAATGTATCTGACTTTAACACTGACTATATAGCCCAAACAGCATGGTATTAGCATAATGACAGATACTCTGACCAATGGAAAAGAACAGAAAACCCAGAAATAAAAAAAAATCAGCATTTAGACAACTGATCTTCAACAATATCCCCAAAAGCATCAAGTAGGAGGTGGTTGCCCACTTTAACAAGTGGAGCTGCAAACAATGAATATCCACTTGTAGAAAAGTGAAACAAGATATTTACTTCACCTCATGCAAAAACAAAAAAAACAAACTCAAGGTAGATCATAGACTTAGAAAAACCCCAAACCATCAGGACCATGAATAAAAGAATCAGGGCAAACCTAAGAACTTTGGTCCAGGGAGTATGTTGGCTAACTGCATTTGAAATCAACAAGTGGGATTTACTAAGGCTAAAACACCTGTGTGCTCCAGAAGACATCACCAAGAGGGTAATAAGGCAAACCACAGACTAAGAGAAATGTTTTTTGCAATGAAACAACAGATAAAGGGCTTATTATTAAAATCTATAATACCCTCCTGCCCTGTGAAAATAGGAAAACAGTTAGTGTTTTTGTTCATCTTTTGAAGCTATCTTGGCTCTAATGATAACTTAATATGGGATATGGAATTCCAACATGTTGGAATATCTGGTTCTGCTTTTAATGGTAGCTCACAAGGAAATGATACTCTGACTGAAACTGACTGAATTGTTATAGTAATTCTAAAGCTGTATCAGGGATGCTAATATATTTAAAATGAGCATTTTTACATATAAAAGTTCTTTATTGCTGCGTGCCTTTCTTGCCTGCCTGGATTGAGTCATATTGTCCTCAGTTAAGTCTCAAGTTGGTAGGTAAGCATATTCTATTCATTTTACTTTTAAGATGTCTTTGAGTCAATTGTTTCATCAGCACTTCAATACTAGTATATTATTTTAGACACTCATAAACACCTTTTGAAAGGTGTTTCCTTCTTTAGCAGAGAAGATGCTCACTATACTCTGCCTCATGGGTCCCTATGAGTCAGAACTGAGTCAATGACACCCAACAACTGCAACATACTCCCTGGGATGCAAGCCAACCTCCTCAAGATATGGCTGTGAGGTGCCTTTTCTTGCTCTGTTTCTAAGGGACAGAAGTACTCTTACTCATTTCCAAAGGCTGGTAGTGATAGGGCAGCTTCTGGGAATTATATGGCAGAGGAAAACACTCTGCAAAGAATCATCTCCCTATGACTCTTTGACTTCAGGTTACTTATTAGTGTGAGCAATAAAGTAAGCATGATGAAAATTAAATCCCTAGGGCAGGAAATGTTCTGCCTGTTATTGTGTGTTGGTTATAAAGAAATATATTGAATACCGCCTAACTGTCATTTTTCTTGGTGACCTGTGGCCAAGTGACATCATTGAAATCCATTTTTACTTTCAAAATTTGTCCACTTTGACCACACTTTCTTTCTTTCTATGTTATTCTGGCTAGACTAGAGAAACATATGAAAGAGCAATTGAATATTGAGAAAACATCCCAGCCTAGTGCAAATGAAGTCCATAAGTCTGATATTAGCCCATATGTCTTATACCAATTTGTAAATTCCTCTTCAGACTCGTGAACTGCATGCAATGATGCCAAATACAGGATGATCACAGGTCAGTGGATAGAAATTCTTGTGTATCTAGTAGCAGTAGAAGCATCTCAGCACTGGCAGGGGTCGCCATGTGACTCTATCAGCTCCGGGGCACAGCTTTAGCACAGCTCTGTATCTCCTTCACAGAAATGTTTGACAAGAGGTGATCGTGTGTCCTGTGTCCCATGAGCTACTTATCCCTTTAGTGCCTCCAAAAAAGGTCATCAATTGGTGACTTGATCGACAAACTACCCCTCACCCTTTCACTTATATGTCTCAAATTGCCAACAGATTATGTAACTACTACACTTTCTTTCATTCACTCATTTATTCATTCATTTGAAAAGAAATGTGCATTTCCCTTCCTGTTGCAACACATATGGGTACAAAGAGAACTAGGATATTGTTCATGCTATTGAGAAGTTCACAATAGTATTGCTGCCATAAAGTGATAGGAGTTCTGAAAAAGAAGAATTCAAATTTTTGTATTTGAAAACTTCATGCCTTTATCTGGAAACAAAACAAACACCCTTTGATCTCAATTATTGCCCATTCTACCCTTTCCTGCAAGCTATTTTGAAAACAGTCTCGCTTTGTTTATCACTAGTGCATTCTTCAATCCATGGCAGTTTAAGTTTCTGTTCCATCTTTCAGATGATTCAAGCAAAGGTCAGCGATGCTCTCCTAATCACCAAACTCAATGGCTTCAACCCATTATCTCCTTATTTGAGCTTCTTTTGATATCTTTCTCTCACTCCTCTGGCATTTTTATCTATTTATTTTCTTCTCCTTTCTCTCATTATTTCCTACCTTGTTAGGCTAGATGCTCTTGCCCAATCTGTAAATATACAATAACCATTATTGGATCTCCTCACCTCAAAATCTTAAATCAAATTATATCTTCATTGATTCTTTTTCCAAAATAAAATATCATACTCAAATATAAGATAATACTCACAGATTCTGGAAATTAGCAATTTCAGCAGTCTATTATACCACTGCCCTGTCCTAAAATGATTCTGCTTTCTTCTCTATGTTTCTTTGATTCACTATTGCACAGCTTTTAAAATTCTTTTAGCCTGAGTTAATCTGTTGTGCTGTCTCATGAATAAATATCCTTGCTTTTGCTATCCTCTTTGTTCATAATTACTTCTTTCAATATTACCTTCTCCTACTAACTTGGGGAGATAGCATCCCATTCTTAGGGCTCTAATTTCAAAGACATCTCCTTTAAAACAGTATCTGGTCCTTCCCCAAGAAGAAATGACCAGAACCCTTTTTGTCTTACCTGGCCACTCCTAATTCCTTTTGTATTATGTAAGTTTTCTTATATAATAAATTATTTTGTTTTTGGAATAATGTCCTTTGGTAGCAGAATAATGGTCCCCTAAAGATGTGTTGGTTTAATCCTCCAGATATGTGAATATGATAAGGTTGCCCAACAAATGGCAGTTGAGTAACAGATGAAATTTAAATTGATAATGAGTTTACCATGAAACAGGATGATTAGCTTAGACAGTCAGGTGAACCTAATGTAATCACTCATCCCTACCCATTACAATCAAGTTAATTCTGACCCATAGTCACCCTTTAAACACATAGGTCCTTAAAAGTGGAAGGGGGAGAGAGAGCCAGAGAAGGAGATGTGAGCATGGAAATAAAGTTATGTTACATAATATAGACTTGATCCAATTTTCCTGGTGATGAAGATGAAACAGGACCACATGTCAAGAAATGTGGGCAGTCTAAAACTGGGAAAAGGGGAAAGAGATACTTCCTTAGAGACTGCAGAGGGAACAGAGCCCTCTTTGATATTAATTCAGTGAAATCTGTATCAGACTTTGACCACCAGAAGTATAAGATAATAAATGTGTACTGGTTTCAGTCACTGTATTTTTTTGGTGAAGTGTTGCATTAGAAATAGAAAATGGACACAATCATCAAGTTGCAGAAATAAAGCCAGCACCTTTGATCACCAGCGTTGAATGTTTGCCATGGAGTCCCTGGTGGTACAAATAGTTAGGCATTAGAGGCCTAGTGAAAAGATTGGTGCTTTGAACTCACCTTGGGTCACATGGGAAGACAATCTGGCAATTTGAGTCAATAACTACACTCTTGAAAATCCTCTGGATCAATTCTACTTTGCAAACATAGGCACTTCACAAATCAGAAAAACTGGATAACAGCTAAAGCAAAAATAATGTCTGACACATTGTTAATATAATATCCTTTTGCATTGAACTGGTCTAAATCAAGGGGCTAATACAAGACTTCCATGTGTGCATGTGCAAAACTTTGATGCATAAACCTCAAATTATGTTACAACTAGTTATAACAGAATGGGAGGTGTATGGTATGTTTAGAGGGTTTGACTCTGTCCCGTAAAAAATGACAGGGTGAGGGGGGAGAGGAGGAAGCTTAAAACTACGGCAGAACACTGTTACAAGAAGAATACCCATTAAATAGTTGAACCCAAATAGGTTTGAATAAATTTAGGGGACAAAAATATTCACATGAAAAGAAAACCAACACAAAAGAGAGGTCATACTGAGAAATTACATGATACAAGAATAGTTTTACTTTGAATTGTTCAAGATAAGCATGATAGAGGCACATAGGATATAAAGAAGGCTGTCAAGGTGTATTTGTTTTCAACTTCATTTTTGGCCAGGCATGTAAGGGTGATGAATCATGGTGAAGAGTTAGAAGAGATCTGGATATATGGCTAGACTAATGAATGCTCTAATGGATGGATACACATGACAAAGGAAAGCCATGCTAGGGATGTGTGTTTGCAAATAAAGAACAGGGGGGATGGGAGGTGGGGAGGATTGAAACATACTAGATAATGCTATTGAAAACAGCTATGCTCATTCAGTATGCCAAAACTTTTTATTAGGTGTGACCTTGGAGATAACTATAGAGAAAATGCCACGGCACTGATGCATTTTTCCAGAATCCCTACCCTTTCTTTTGCAGAATGATCTCAAAGGACGAAAGGATTTCCTAATTATCCACTAACGGGCTTTCCTTCCATTCTAAGAGCAGGTAACTTTGCTGCAACAGTTCCCACCAGGCATGAGTGGCCTCCAATGCGGATCCCTTCAGGGGTCACTAACTGGACTCCCCACCTTGTATTCCAAGCCATAACCACAGTCCACTCAGAGTGTGAAGAATGGCTGCATTTTCTTGCACTCAACCCCTGCCATGGTTGGCAGTCTCATACAGTGTAGCTCCCACAGTGGGTCAATGCTGTCGTTTCTGGAAGCCAGCCTTCATCATCAAATCCTACTTCTCAGACCTTTTCATAATGGCATGAAGGCCTTATTTTAAATATTTAGTTATGTTTTCTGTATGAAATCTGATTATATCATAGACATTCAATAAGAATTTCTTGACCAAATTATGGACTTGCATGTAAAAAATATCTATCATGTTGCTTGCACATAAGCTCCTCAAGAGTCAGAATTGGCTTGACAGCAATGAGTTTGATTTGACTTTTGAATGACAGTTGTGGTTAACTGTCATTGCTGATTCCAGTTCAGGGCAACTAATAACTTGTTTTTCTTAACATTCTGTTCCGATCCACCCACCCTTCATTGAAATATTTTGAAGTGCTTCCATCCCTAGTATCTCTAGACCAGTTCTTGTCCATTCCATACTGTTACCTTTATGTACCCAGAAATATTGTATGTTTCATTATCCTGATTCAAGGAAGCTTAAATCTCTTTCTTACATACACCAAGTGAGTTGAATGAAGTATAGGCTTGTTCTCCTTGTATTGTTTCTATAAGTCATATCATTCTGGTGGTATGTAAGATTGTGTGTGTATGTGTGTGTGTGAAAAGATATATTATAGAATGGTATAAGATTTGGAATACAATCGAACTGGCTTCAAACATTTTCACTAATTTGACTGGCTAGCAGTTTGTAAGAAACACTCAGAGTTACTCTACATACAAGAAAAAAAAGGAAACAAATAATATCTATAATATGACCCTGAACAGAGTGTATAAAGAAAATCAATGTTGGACCTATTTTGAAATTAGTATGAACTTTAAAAATCATGGTGTAAGAAATGGAGAAAATACTATGCTCCTACATAAAACTATCTTCTCTCATTAACTTATAACTTTAAGTTAATATGCATTAAACTTTTAATTTAACTTCTTTTCTCTTGGCAAGATGGTCTAAGGCAGTGGTTCTCACACTTTCTAATGCCAAGGCCCTTTAATACAGTTCCTCATGCTATGGTGACCCCAACCATAAAATTATTTTCGTTGCTTCTTCATGTCTGTAATTTTGCTACTGGTCTGAATCATAATGTGAATATCTGATGTGCAGTGTGTGTTAGGGTACCCCAGTGAAAGGGTCATTCAACCTCCAAATGGGTCACAGTCTGTGGGTTTAAGGATTTCCTAGGCTAGCTCTCCAGCCATCAAAATCAAGCTCTTTACCTGACTTTTACATTCGAATCACCTGGAAAGGTTTTGCACACCCCTCATGGTCAGGATGCATTTCAGACTTAGTGAATCATTCTTGCTGGTAAGTGACAAATAAGACAAAGCATACCTGTCACCATCAAGTTGATTCGACTCAGTGCCTGTATAAAAAAGAGTAGAGCTGCTCTGCAGTGTTTTGAAGACTGCAGATCTTGACAAAAGCAGACTGTGGTAGCTTCTTTCCCAACCACCTGGCAGGTCTGAACTGCCCATCTCTCGGATCATAGGTAAATGCTTAACCCTTGTACCAGGGCTCTTTAGTCAAGGAAAGGCTTAATGTTCTTCTAGCAAGCAAACAAAAAGTAGCACACTAACTATGGGGGGGTGTCATGCAGTCCATTATGACACAGAGACCCCATGTATAATGTATAACACAAAGAAACACTGCTCTGTTTTGTCTCCTCCTCACAAGCATTGTCATGTCTGAGCCCATAATTGCAGCCCTAGTATCAATATCAATCCATGTTCTTGAAGGTCTTTGTCTATTTTTTGGATCCTCTGCTTTATCAAACATGAGGTCCTTTTCTAGGCACTGGTTTCTCCTGATAGCACATCCAAATTACAGTAGTCAAAGTCTCCCCATGCTCACTGCTAAAGAGCACTCAAGTATACTCTTCTAGTAATCCATGATATGCTCGCTATTCTTCACATTGAATGCTTAATTCAAATTAATCAGATTTTCAGTTTTCCTTATTCATTATCCAATCTTCACATACATTAGAGGCAGTTGAAAATGTCATTACTTAGATCTCTTACACTTTCGCCCTCACAGTGACATCTTACTTTTTTAATACATTACAGAGGCTATTTATAGTAGATTTACCCACTGGGATACCACCTCAGCTTTCTCAACTACAGCCTTTATAAATATTGGCTGTGGATCCAAATAAAATGCTATCTTTAAGAAATTCAGAATTTTCTCCACTTATCACAATGTTGCTTCTTGGTCCAGTTGTGAGGGTTTTTTAATTTTAATTTTTATGTTGAGATATAATCCATAGTATAGCTAAGATCTTTGATCTTCAAGAGTTAGTGCTTCAAGTCTTCTTCACTTTAAGCAAGGTGGTGTCATCTGCATATCACCAGGTGACAAATGAACCTCTAGCTCATCCTGAGGCTGTATTCTTATTCAGGTAGTCCAGTCATAGAATTAGTTGCTTAGCATAGAAATTGAATAAATATGGTGTATGGCTACTGCAGAACATACAAACTCACTGCCATCAAGTGGATGCTTGGTCATGGTGACCTTATAAGGCAGGCTAGAACCTCCCCTGTGACTTCTGAGGCTGAAACTCTTTACAGAGATTAGAAAGTCCTGTTTTTCTTCTGTGGGGTAGCTGGTGATTTCGAACTTTGGACTTTTCCAGTCACAGCCCACTGTATAACCACTATGTCACCAAGGCAGTGGATTATTTACTGTCACTCTTCTAGTCAAATATTCTTAACTTCCACCAAATCCTATTTCCCACATAGGTCTGGTAAGAAGATTGGGGAAGAAACAAACAGGACTCACCTATGAGTAATTATTAACTGGATCCTCTGGAGTGCCATCCTGCTGTGTATAAAGTGAGCCTTTTGAGAAGCAGAAAGAGGAATGTTAACACTAGCGAGCACATGTGCTTCAACCTTGAGATCTTTGTGCAGTGAACTCTCTGGATCCAGATGATAGCTACCATATCAGAGGAATAGAATTAGGAGCCAGTGCATGGAAGAGAGTGATGGACTCTTCTAACCCATGGAGCAAGTACAGCTGAGTACTTTAGTGTAAGGAGACTGGCTTGTGGAATTGGTGCCTTTGGACACTTAATTGGGGAAGTTGGGTTTGTTGACCCAGGGAAGAGGGGCTGAGTGCCTTTGGACTGAGGTTTACAGAAGTGGGGTGCCTCCGGGCACTTAATTCAAGAAGGTGAGGTTTCTGATCCACAGACCTCGGGCTCCCTGCCTTAGAGTTCAGGCATATAGCAGAGAGGGATGTCCTTTAGGCAAAGCAAACTAGACAGAGTTTTGTGACATATCTTGGTAAACAACTCCAGAAGTCGAGCCTTTCTGACTCTCATTACAATTTGTCAACTTTGTTAATAAACCATTTAATCATGAATTTTGTCTCTGAGTTCTGCATAACCGTTGCAATTGATATGAGAACTATAAGCAATGACAGAAAATTAAGTCAGCATAGATACAATCCTGATGTATACCTTTCCTGATTTTAAACTATGCTGTATCCCATTATTTTGCTAGAAGGTCTGCCACTTGGTCTAGGTACAGATTCTACATGAGCACAGTGAAGGTTTTGAAGTTTTCATTCTTTACCAAGGTATTCATAATTTTTAATTATCCACATGGTCTCATGCTTTTGAATATTCAATAAAACACAGGTAAACAGTTTTCTATATTCCCTTTTGTACCCTATTGGAATACAGGGTAAAAAAATCACTAAAGAAAAAATGGAATATTTTAACTTTTTTTAAAAAGGTCATTATTTTGGGGCTGAGAACTAGTGGGGTAGTGGTTGAGTGTGGGTCTGCGGCCCATGGGCTGGGCAGTTCAAATCCAGCAGCGGCTTTCCAGGAGCAAGTCTGGGTAGCTCCCACAACCACCAGAGGACAGTGATGCCCCCCCCCAAAAAAAACAAGCAAAAAAACAAACAAAAAATCATTATCTTGGGGGCACTTTCAGCTCTTACAACAATCCATACATCAGTTGTATTATACATCATTCATATACATCAAACACATGTATATACATAGGTTGTTGTCAATATTTCCTAAACATTTACATTCTATTTGAACCCTTGCTATCAGCTCCTTTGTTTATCTTACCTTCCCCCTCCCACCCTTGTGATCCCTTGATAAATTATAAATTATTATTATTTTGATATCTTACAGCAACCACTGTCTTCCTTCCCCCAAAGTCTCTTCCCCATTACTCCCACACCCTCCTCAACTCTCCTGGTACTGTAAACCAAGATAGCTAGACCTTGACAACTCTGAATTAATGAAAACATTCAACTAAATATAGTAAATAAATAATCCCAAGCCCATGCCATCTAGTTAGGAAGCTAGGCGGCACAGTGGCTACTGATTGGACTACTAACTCCAATGTCAGCAGGTAAAAACAACAATCTTCAAGGGAGAAGGATGAGTTTCTACTCCCAGACAGAGTCACAGTCTGGGAAGCTCAAAGGAACAGCCTGTCCCTGTCCTGTAGCATCACTATGAGTCAGAATTGACTCAATGATAGTGAGCTTCAAATTACTACTTATTACCTACTTCTTCTTATGCCACCGGCGCTGAGCCCCAGTATAACTGCTCTTTACGGCTTTTGAGACCAAATACTTACAGAAGCAGAATGCCTCATCTTTCTTCAGAGAAGTGAATCTTCCCACCTTTCAGTTAGTAGACCAGCGTGTACCAATGCCTAATGTATGGCACTACCAGGATTCCTTAGTTGTGTACTTAGCATATTATCTAAGTGTGATATATGGATTAGAAAACCAGAAAAACATGCCTGCATAATTGTCAGTCAATTCTTAAGTTTATTACTCACCAAAACATACTTACAGAGATGAATAATTTTTTTTCATCAAGCTATTAAGAGCATTGCCTCTGAGGGGGAGAACACATCACAGTGGGAGACAGGTTAAAGTTATTAAAGTTATGCGCATGGTCTAGAATCTATAAGGTCATGTGTCAGGCCATGGGAAATTGTTATAATGATGTAGCTCTGGGGTACAAAAAGAAGAAAGGGGAGGATCCTTTGAAGGAAGTTCAGCTGTATAGCATAATACAGTACATTTTTCAAGGAATTCGTTCAACAAAAGCTGTAGTATAGAGTTCAAACTAAGTCACCACCATTTCAGAGTTCAACTTTCCCAGTGAGCTGCACGATTTCTCAATGACACTTTCAAAGGAAGCCACACGGCTCTGTAAGATATCAGCACAGTAGTTGTAGTCAAGTTGATCCCACTCTACAGGAATGTCCTGCATTTCCAATTAGAGCTGTGCTGTATTTATTGGGTTTCCAGTGTCTGATGATTTAAAAATAGATCACTCGACCTTTCTGAGGTTCCTCTGGTTGTACTTAAATCTCCAACCTTGTGGTTATTAGCTGACTATCTTCATTGTCTGCACCCCCCATAAAGTCTGGAAAACACAAGGGAAATCCAAACATCTTTTGAGAATAAAGCTAAGAAAGAAAATTTTTGACGCGTTCTCTGAAGAAAGTGTTATTGAACCTTCCTCTCAAGGCAATAGAGTGGCCCAGGAACAGATCGTGTAGAGGTTCTACAAGATTACAAAGGACTAAGAATTGTGTCTGCACTCATGCCCCACCCTCTAGAACTCACTTGCTTGCTGGGCACTATTCAGCGAATCATAACTCATAGTGATTTTATGAAAGAGTGGGACTAAAGACGAATCTTTAACAATTCCACAGAAAGAACTCCTTCTAAATTTAAAATTCTTGGAAGGAGTTTTTTGGGAGGGAAGGAAGGAGGAAAGCAGACCACAGGGCAGTCACCTAATTGGGTGTCAATGTGAGGATGAAGCGTGTAGGGGTGGAGTCTAGTTGGTCAATCTGGAGACAGCCAATGAGACCTCTGTGTGGGCGTGGCCTTCTCCTGAGAATTCTGGGAAATGTGGTCACTCCTTCTTGGAGACAGAGACACTGTCTCTCTGTTCACTTCCTTGGAGACTCTATTGACAACAATCTCTGGGAGACATTGCAGCTGACAATTCATATGGCAGCAGGCAGATAGAGCTGAGCTCTGGAAACTGAGTCACAGGGAGACCCCTGCCAGTCCTGAGATGCTTTGTAAAGTGACCAGACATCCCACTTTTAACAATTTAACAACATCCAGCAGTGTTCTAAATGTAAATAAATATATAACAGTATTATTTTTCAATTCTATGAAAATTTTTGTTGCTCCATATATAGACAAAATTTTTAATCAAGAACCCATCCCATCCCCTGGTCAATGGCATCCCGCAAATCTGGTCACTTTATTCTGCTGCCACTGGATACACAAGACTCTGCACCCACTGGCCTGTGATTGTTCTAGTGTCATTTCATGTGCTTTGTGAGTCTGAAGAAGACTTATGGATTGGTATCAGACATACGGGTTTGTATAAGACTTATGACCTTCGACTGGACTGGGCTGGGCTGTTTTCTTGATGTACAGTTGCTCTTGTATATAAAGCTTTTTCTTATACACATATGAGTGCTTATGGATTTGTTTCTCTAGTCTACTCAGACTAACACATGAGGGAAATGGAGAGATGTGTTATGCCATATACAACGGAGCTGGAAAACATTCATGGAAAATGGAATTTAAAAATATGCATCCTTGCCCCCACCAAACACATACCTTTTGAAGTCTCCTTATCCTGGACTAGAATGTTTCATTTTTTTAATGAAGACAATGTATGGCAAATGGACTTAATGTTTAGCTTAAGTGACTCTTAAGTCACTATTAATGACAATAGTCACTAATTCAGTTAAATGACTATGGATAATATCTCAAATGACCAAAAAATTCATGCACCCACAAATATTTTCACCTAGGGGGTTGTGGGAAGGTATTAATATTATAAACAGAACCATCCCACATGCTTTGGGAGGGTTTTTGGTTGTTGTTTTTACTTTGGTAAAACATAATTATTTAGCAAAAGCTACATAATTCTTTAATGATTTCAGAGTGTTCTTTTCTAGTAAGAAAGAGGAAGTTGGCTTAAATGACCAAACAAAGCTTATTCTGTAGGGATTATTCTTACAGATAGTTAATGCATACATGGCAAATTGTGTGTAAATAATAAGATATCCTTGCACCCTCCCTCCAACCCACTCCCATGAAAACTGGAGGGTGAGACCTGAAATGTATAATACCATGTGCACAGCACATTGACCAGTCTGCTGTGGTCAGATCCTGGAAACAGACTACATGCTGAACACAAGAAAAAATATTTATTTATTATGAAAATATATTATAAAATGAATGGAGCATGAAAGAATCCCTCTCATCCAATGCTGGTGAGACTGTAAAATACGGAAAACAAATGCCACATTTCTCATTTATATGCAGTATCTGGAATAAGCAAATGCAAAGAAGTCAAAGATTTTCATGATTCCCAAGGAGAGGGGGAGTAAGAGGAAATCATAGCTTAAGGGACACTGATGGAAACACTAGGAAAAGTATAGTGGTGATGGTTGTACAACTTGATGACCATAAATGGTACTTGATGATCACTAAATGGTACATGAAAGAAGTGTAAAAATGGAAAGTGGTCATACTTATGTATATACTTACCACAAGCTTGCAAAATCCTTCAGAATTGTGTGGATACTTCTGATGTCTAAATACCAAGCAAAAAATAATCTGCTGTTGAACAAATGCCTGCATTCATTTAATGAGCATAAGTTGTGTTTTCTCTGCATACAATCCTTCTCTAAGTTCTTTTTTATCAAGAGTGAAAAATTAATCTTTCTATGTTCACTAGTATGATCATTAATGGCTACATTATAGTTATTGTTGAGTCCTGACTGGCACAAACTTTTACATACTCCATTACTAGCCAATGCACTGGCAATCAAAGCAGCTCTGTCTCACACAACACTTCCAATTTTTCTGTTGGGTCTGATAATTCACTAAAATGGCCACATAAAACTCATAGACAATACTCATGTTTAGGATGCCAACTTTAATGTAGCAGGTTACAATGCAGGCAAAAATTCTCATGATACAGTTGCTCAGTAAGATGGATTACACAGTTCTTTGAGATACGCTAATAAATTCCCAAAGGATATACCACTCCACTGCAAGCCTCAACAAGAAGGCACTCAGCTCCAGCTCCAGCTCCGAGGGCCAGAGCCCCAGCTCCTCATATGACGTGTCCACAGTCACTTCACTCTGCAAGTCAGCCTCTTGCGCCAAAGCACTCAGCTTGACTTGCTCTGTGTAACTGGATTTGTAAATTGGTACAATTACTTTGGATAACAATTTGGCCTTATCAAACCCTTTAAAAAAAGTAAAAGCCAGGTGTTTTCACATAGTGATTCATATGTAGAAATCTATCCTAAAACAATGGCATGAGATGAAACAAAAGACTTATGATGTAAGATATTCACGGCATTATTTAAAATCACAAACAAATGAAAACGACCTCAGTTTATAACAAAAACAAGAGGCTACATGAATTGGGTTTAATTCATATGATAAACTATAACACATCTAGTTTTACATATGACTGGCATTACATGTTGTGGCAGTCATGTGTTTATGTTAATTTTATGATTGAAATGTAGGGGTGGAGTCTAGCCTGTTAATGTGGAGATAGCCATTGAGTAGTCAATGAGGCCTCTATGTGGGCAAGGCTTTCTCCTGAGACTTCTGGAAAATCTCACGATATTTCCCTCGTGAAGATGAGAAGCTATCTTCCCCAGTTGTTGGGAGTTAGTCTCAGAGACGATGATCATGGAGAAGACAAACTGGCAGCGTCTGAGAAGCTGGAGGAGCCGGCGGAGAGACCACACAGCTTTGCCCTGATGGAGTCAGACCTCTGAAGCTGGGGTGGCCACATGGAGACCTCTGCCAGCAATGAGTTGCTTCTGCTGTTGATGGACACTGAATCCTGGAAGTGAGGAGCCATGTGGAGACCCCTGCCAGCGTCGGAATTCTGCAACCCCTGACCTGTAACTTCGTGAGTCAGAAGGAGACTTTATAGACTGATTTCGGGAAAATGGGTTAATATCGGACTTATGACTTTGAACTGGACTGGGCTGGGATGTTTTCTCAATGTCCTGTTCCTCTTGTATATATAAACCTCTTCCTATATCTATATGCGTGTCTGTGAAATTTGTTCCTCTAGTCTACCCGGACTAACACACATGTATATAGAATTCTAGCATAATTCCAGTGTCATAAATAATGAATAAGAAAATACACCATTAATTAATAGCCTTCAGTTCTTTCAGCTTAAGGAAAAACAATCTTTTATGGCTTTGTAACTCATAAGTCTTTTCACATATCATTGAAATACAGAACTTTGCTTTTTTTTTTAATTTATTTTTTTAGGCATCACTGCCCTGGTGGTGGGAGTAGGAGGCCCAGCCTTTGCTTCTGTGAGCGGGAATTGAACCTCCATCCCAGTGGGCCGCAGTCCCGCGCACAACCACTACGCCACCGGGGCTCAGCCCAAAATTATTATTTATTTTTTATTTTTTTTTTAGATATCACTGCCCTCTGGTGGGAGTGGGAGGCCCAGCCCTGCTCCTGGGGAGCTGACGCTGGATTTGAACTGCCCAGCCAATGGGCTGCAGCCCCGCACTCAACCTCTACGCCACCAGGGCTCCAGAACTTTGCTTTTTTTTGAGCTGACTTTTGAAATCTTCTCTTCAGCTCTTTTGCTTCATCATTTCTTTCATATACGTGAGCAACCAGCAGATGTTTCAGGACTTACTCTGAGGTCCATTTTACTATTTTCTTTTCTGTTTTTTAAAACAATTTTTACTTTCTTCATGAAGTTTGATGTTCTTAATGTCATCCCACAATTCTTATGATTCTTTAGCATGTGTGTTCAGTGTTTCTAATCTATTCCTGAGATGGTTTATAAATTCAAATAGAATATATTTAAGATCATGCCTTGTCTCATGTGAGTTTGTTTTAATTTTCTTTAGCTTTAACTTGAGATTGCTTTTGGGCAATGGACTATCTTTTCTGCAGTTGATCCATTGATCCCTGAGATAAAAAAAAGGCAAGCCTTATATTTCAATATTGAATGATTCTCTGGGAAAACTGTATAAATCACAAAGCATCAA
The DNA here is from genome assembly GCA_004026705.1 of Nesogale talazaci. NCBI lineage: Eukaryota > Metazoa > Chordata > Mammalia > Afrosoricida > Tenrecidae > Nesogale > Nesogale talazaci. The sequence continues at coordinate 59,967 of PVJH01002866.1, forward strand.
AAGAAGATAGAAGAAATACATTTAATTACTGTACCAAGAAGAATTGGCTGATATTCAGTCATTTCAAGATTTAATAAATAATCAAGTAACATAGGATACTAAAGTTCAAACTAAACTTATGGCAACATTGATGAAAACCAAATCCAGGAATTGATGAGATATCAATGAAAATGTTTCAATAAAAGAATACAGCATGGGAGGTGCTCAATTATTTTTTAACAAAATATTTGGAAGATACGACATGGTCAAGTAACTGGAAGAGATCCATATTTGTGCCCATTTTAAAGAAAGGCAATCCAACAGAATACAAAAATCATCAAATAACATAATCAATATAACATGTATGCAAAATGTTGCCAAAATGTTTTCTAAATGACTCTATCTGTACATAAATAAAATCCTGCAAGGAATTTAAGCAAGATTCAAGAAAGTATATAGAACAAGGGCTATCATGACGAATGTCAGATGGACATATATCTTGGATGTTCTCTTCCAATGGTACTTGGAGCTTATCTTTCCTTGACTTCTCAAAGCATTTGACTCTGAAAATCCTAACAAATTACATATAACATTCAAGTAAAGGGACTTCCAAACACTTAATTTTACCTATGTAAACTCTGGACATAGACGAAGAGACATTCATTTGAACAGAGCAAGGTAATATTGTGTAATGTTACATTTCAAAAGTTGTGTGCTGTGATTATGTATTTTCAGTCCATATGTTGAGAATATAATCTAATAAACTGGACTACAAAAAAAAACAGAACAAGGGTAATAGGAAGGCGTATTACCAGTACATAGCTGATACCACTCTACTGCATGAAATTGAGAGGACTTTTACACTTACTGGAGCAACTATCAGACTCACATTATCCTGAGGAGAGAAGAATAACAAAAATGCAAAGATACATGGAAACCACTAGTTCAGTGAATTAATGAATCATGCAAACTTCTGTCTCCCCAACTTTGAGACCAGAACAGCTAAATCATGCCTGACTCCCACAACCAACTGCACTAAAAAGGATCACATTAAGAGATCTTGGAAAAAATGAAAGAAAAATAGAACTCAAAACATAAAAGAGGTAAGGCTTTGTTTGTCAGATATAGACTAAGTAGACTGGAAATGAACTCCTTCCACTGTTAGAATTTAAAAAAAATAAGATAAAATTTCAACATTTACCAGGGACAAATTTAGAGTATTAGGAAATAAGGAAGAATGGAAATAATAAATGAGAAGAAAAGAAATAAGTTGTGGTTCCTTGATATAGCTTAAATAGATAAGCTGAATCAGAATGTACATGAATTGTTGACTATGAAATTATCTTCTCTTCTCTAAATCTTCACCTAATTCAGATCAAACAATTTTTTTAAAGAAAGAAATCAACTGACATATTGCATTGGACAAATCTGCTCCCAAAGTCCTCCTTAAAACCTTGAAAATCAACGATGTCACTTTTATTAAAAGGTGAACCTGATCTAAGCCATGGTATTTTCCAGTCCCTCAGCTGTATGTGATAATGAAAAGGCTGGATAATGAAAAAGAGCAAAGAAAGATGGGCAAATTTGAACATTAATATATGGACATTGAATATTCCAATAGCAGCCGAGGACTGAAGAAATCTTTATTGGAAGAAGTTCAACCAGGGGTGTTCTTAAGATCACACTTTAGATAAGCCACAAGGGGGGACCATGGGACAGACACACTTTAGATAAGCAATGCGGGAAGACCAATCTCCATCACCTTTAGTAAAATGAAAGGTCAGCAAACGATCCTTAATGAAACTGATTAACCTAAGGTTTCAAACATATCTACTATTGTGAGGAAGGTTTTGAACCAAGGAATCTTTATGTTTGAGAAAAGGACACTCTGAGTCAGAATAGACATAGTAGCACAAAAACATTGATAACTTATTGTATTCCAGGTCCAGGGATTATTTAAAATGTTAAATGATTTTAGAACCTTCATATCTTCCACATATGCTGCAATAAGTATACATTCTTTACATAAGAAAATAACATCATGTCATAAAATGGAAAAAATACTCATAATGTAAATTATGGCAAGACATAAGTGTACTTATGCGGGTCTTTTGTTGAATGATTAGTCTATAACTTGCTCTCTTCTGTAAATATTTTATTTAATATACAATTATATCTGTTAATGATTAATACTATAATCAATGCCACTATTTGGGGACTATCAAGACGAGAGACTCAAATAACAGACTTCTGAGATAACGTTCCACCAGAAAAAAAATCACCTGCATGCACTTGCATATGCTATTTAACCACTCTAACTCTGAGTGCACATTTATAAAACGGACACATTCAGGTATCCGCTTTATTTGTAGAACTCAGTGTAAAGTCACAAATTCACAGCGTGAGGATGGTGCAGGATCTGGTCCGTGTTTCCTTTAGCTGCACACAGCATCCTGATCTGTGAGAACCAACTGAACGGCCCCTACCAACAAAGGCAAAAAAAATGACCAACATGTCCCTCTTACGTTGTTTGTCACATAATATGTTCTCATTAAATGCTTCTTCTGTGTCCTTCTCACTTCCAGATCACTGTGTTAGTCCAGGTAGACTAGAAAAGCAAATTCATCAGCACGCCTATGTGTATAAGAAAGAGATTTGGGCTGAGCCCCGGTGGCGTAGTGGTTGTGCGCGGGACTGCAGCCCACTGGGACGGAGGTTCAATTCCAGCAGTGGGGCTGGGCCTCCTACTCCCACCACCAGAGAGCAGTGATGCCCACAAAAAAAAAAAAAAAGAAAGAGATTTATATACAAGAGCAACTGTACATTATGAAAACATCCCAGTCCAGTCCAGTCCAAGGTATCCAGTCCTATTTAGCCCATATGTCTGATGCCAATCTATAAAGTTCCCTTTAGACTCATAAAGCACATGCAATGACACCAGGGCAATCACAGGCCAGTGGGTGCAGCCTTGTGCATCCAGTGGCAGTCGAAGCATCTCAGTGCTGGCAGAGGTCTCCCAGTGGCTCCTCCAGTTTCCAGGGTCTATCAGCAGTATCCAGTGGTGGTAGAAGCATCTCAGCAATGGCAGGGGTTTGTCTGTGGCTTCTCCAGTTTCCAGGGCTCGGGGTCTATCAGCATTCTGCTGCGTATCTTGTCAGCTGCAATAACTCCCAGGGAGTGAGGGAGTGTCCCCAGATTTCTCAGAATTCTCAGAGGAGAAAACCCTGCCCATAGAAAGGTCTCATTGGCTGTATCCATTTGACAGGCTAGAATCCTCCCCTACATTCTTAATGCTCAAATTGACACCAGATTAGGTGACTGTCACAGTCCCTTAAGCCTCATTTGATTTTCTGTATTGGAGAGAAAAATACAGTCTTCTAAGAAATATCCACCTCAATCTCTGGCAATAATATAAAAGCTAGCATATCCAACTGTGTTTCCAGGTGGAGCTGAAAAAGTAACCAATAGAAAATTTGACAGAATTTCTTTGCCCTTTGTTATCTATCTTTAAATTTGTGTAACAGATAAATTTGGATAGAATTTCTATTTCAAAGTCTAATTCTAAATTTGTGGAAAAGTAAGCTAACAAAAAGCTACAAAAATTAAAACAAAAAGCCCCAATTGCGTAAATTCTAATGCATGTATTTTACAACTATTTAAATGATATACCATTATGTTGACAAATCATGAAACCAGTATTTACTTTTATTTTCCCCATCCCTTATATCCCTTTAAGATGATTTTTCTGTTTCAATTGCATACTTTTTGATGAATGAGTCACAATGAAGAATGGAGAAATTATTACAGTAGAGCCGTAGAAACCAGCGACTTCCTAAATTTTAAAGCAGGACCACAATTATTCTCAGTACTTAAGCACTCTTTCCCCAAAAGAGTTATTGTAAATTTAGCTTAAATATTAGCTCATTTTCAATAATGGCAGTGCTCTGAAAAAAAGACTTTATGTAAGTGCACTCTGGAAGCTAGTTATTTCATGTTATCCTATGGTGAATTCTTTATTAAAATAAATCCTTGTTACTAAATTTACTATTTCATGTGTAGGGTTTTGTTTAATGAGCCCCATCCACATTGCTCCCAGCTGAATGAAAAGACCTTCCTTCACAGACCAACTGATGTTTCTAAAACGAGGCATTTCCTTCAGCGTAGGCTTGTCAGTCTCCCGTTTTATGTACCTTGTTACCTTAGTAGTAATAGATTCGACAGAGGAGGTAGGGAAAGTTCCAGAAGATAACCTACAACAAACCACAGAACCAAGCAGGTAGTGAGCCCAGTCTTCTCTCAGCTGCTGAAAGAGACTGGTAAGTAAGATTGTTCTAAAAAGGGAAACAAAGTTCATCGTCTGTGATGTCAAGTCCACGCTAATGTGGGCAGGAAGTGAGACTAAGAATGTCTTCAGAGCAGAGGTGTTGGCTGCTTCTGCTGTTTGTGTATTGTTTTTAATGCCTGATGGAGGGCAAGAGACCGAGATTTCAATTATCATTTCTGAGGGGGGAAAATTGTGTAAATAATTTGATACAGTGCATTTGATACAGTGATGTACTGATGATGTTTAACAGCGGCCTGGGAGCAATTTGGGGAATGGGAGTGGAAGAAGTACTGATATGCAGCGTTTGCCATTTGCCCTGCTGTAAATACTCCCATCCCGGATAATTTAGTTTGCTAAAGGGATGATCACTGAGCTGAGCGTTGGCAAGAGACAGGATTCCTCCGCTCTTACCAGCCCGCAGGACCCTGTTCCATTGTAGCACTGATTCCTTTTTTGGTTGATATTATGTTGGATGTCCCCTTTAACTTCTGCTTTACTATTGTTTTAAAATTATGTTTCAGTCTCTGCCTAACACTCTGTAGGAGCCCTGGTGGTGTGTTGGTCACTCATAGGACGGCCAAACTCAAGGTCAACAAAAAGAACACACGAGCAGCTCCTCGGGAGCAAGAGGAGGCAGTGAGCTTCTGCAAAGCTTTCAGTCTCGAGAGCCTTTTGGGGGCGGTCTCACGCTGTCTCCTGTGGGTGCAAGGAGTCCGAATCAACTCGATGACAGTGGGTAGCATCATTATTGCTTTTTTGCATAATTTTCTTTGTCTTATCCTTTGTGTACTTTTCTTTCCTGTCTGTGTTAATCCGGGCAGACTAGAGGAACAGATTACAAAGACAGGCATATAGATATAAGGAAAAGGTTTATATACAAGAGGAACAGGACATTGAGCCCAGTCCAGTTCAAGGTCATAAGTCCGATATTAACCCAAATGCCCGAAATCAGTCTATAAAGTCTCCTTCTGACTCACGAAGTCACAGGTCAGTGGGTGCAGAGTCCCAGCGCCAGCAGGGGTCTCCCCATGACTCCTCGCTTCCAGGGCTCAGGGTCCATCAACAGCAGAAGTAACTCATCGCTGGCAGAGGTCTCCATGTGGCCGCCCCAGCGTCAGAGGTCTGGCTCCATCAGGGCAAAGCTGTGTGGTCTCTCCGCCGGCTCCTCCAGCTTCTCAGAGCTGCCATCTTGTCTTGTCCATGATTAATTGTCTCTGAGACTAACTCCCAACAACTGGGGAAGATAGTTTCTCATCTTTACGAGAGAAATATTGCGAGATTTCCCAGAAGGCTCAGGAGAAAGCCATGCCCACATAGAGGCCTCATTGGTTACTCAATGGCCATCTCCAGATTAACAGGCTAGACTCCACCCCTACAATTCAATCATAAAATTAACATATGCACATGACTGCCACACTGTCCTATTCCTAGTTCTCTGTTGATTCATCTATGGATGCTTTCCCAATATTATGGCACAGATATTTGTCAAATAGTTTCTTTCAACAGATTGACTTTTAAGACATGTTCTTTCCCCACAAGTATGAACTGTCAGAGGTATGGTGCTTTTGTTTTGATACAGATTTTTTTAAATGTTAATATGGGTTTTTAATCTTATTTCAAATTTCTCTACTTCTCAATAGTATATCAAAACATTTATATTGTGAACTTTGTTTTATGTGTTCCTATATATGATTAATTTACCCTGCAGTATTTATAAAATACAGTGCTTAAAAGCAGAAAACTTCATTTTAAGATTGAATATAACTGAATGTTATGTTCCACAATGGAGGAGAGAGATTTCAAATTAGCCATCCTGAGATTTTTTTGGGTACCAAACCCCAAATGCATGATAATAAAGTTGACTCTGCGTCATAGTCACTAGTTCCAGCATGGAATTTTACATCACATGTAGAGGTTATAGATTAATAGGAAAGAGAGCAGATGGTTTGACAACCCTAGACCAACCTTAGAGTAAGACAACATTATCCTGAGCCCATAACTCTTTCCAGACTCAAACAGAACAAGGGCATACAACATAGCTTAAAATCAGAAACATGTGAATCAGGGTCCCAGCCTCTCATCATATTTATTCAATCTGAGAAAATCACTGCAGATGTAGAACTATATAAAAAAGAATATTGCATCAGGCTTGGAGGAAGGCTTATTAGCAACCTAAAATATGCAGATGATACTTTCTTGCTTTCTGAAAATGAGAAAGACTCGAAGCAGTTGCTGATGCAGCTTCAGGATTACACCCTTCCATAGGATTAAAATTTAATAGAAAGCAAATCAATGTTCTCACATTTGGACTCATAGGGGACACTATGATATATGGACAGAAGGTTGAAGCTGCCCAGAATTTCCTTTTGCTTAGATCCTTGCTCCTGGAATCAACAGTTAAGGGTTGAGAGGGTGAACTGCCTTCACACAAAACCTCTCTACAGTGTTGAAAAGCAAAAAGTACTTTGGGGAGTAAGATAGAGCTGACCCAAGCCACAGTATTTTCCTTTCCCCATCAGTTTTATTGGCTTATTGTTCACCTTGCCTACAATTCAGTAGCTCAATCACATCAGGAAGAATTGTCCAGTCATTGCCACATCAGTTTTAGAATATTTTATTCATTTTTATACTCATTGCTATTAGCATCCCATTTTCCCTAATTTCCCCTGATATAGTCCCAAGGAACCCCACATTACTGCCTTGCCCCTCCTGTATTTCATGGGCAAAAATATATAAACAGACAACAAAACTCTAACCAGCATCACAAAGTAAATAAGATCGAAACATTCATCAAAAAAAGCAGAAATATTAAAAACTAGAACAAATTTAAATGGATCATAAGGGAGACCAAATGATAAGGTGCTACATTTTAACCTAACTGCATCTGCAACCATCCACTTTCCAATGCATCCTGCATGTTAGCAAGGCTATGCAGATCCCTGGTCAGTCCTGGCATTTTCATTTGTCTCAAAGGCATATGAAAGTGAATATTAAATGAGGAAGGTCAAGAATAATAATGCCTTTGAAGTATGGTGTCAATGAATATTGAAAGTACCCTGTACTGCCAAAAGAAAATACCAGTCTGTCTTGGAACAAGTACAGCCAGAATGCTCCTTAGAGGCTGCAATGGGGAGGTGTCTTCTCACATACATTGGAGATGTTTCAGGAGAGGTCAGATGCTGAAAAAGAACATCATGTTTGGTAAAGTAAAAGGGTATCTAAATAGAGGAAACTGCTTGACACATTAAAGACAGGATATTTTAAAATCAAGAAGTTAAAAATCAAGCAACCAAATCAATGCGAAGGGATGGGGAAGTAGTGGAGATGCAAAACCCATCTGCAAGTTAACACATTAGAGACCGGATAAATTCAGAATCCGTCCACAATTTAACAAGAAGGAGGGGCGCTGTGTCTGTAACAATGAGCCCAAACATAAACAATAATTGTGAGAAGGGTGCCGGATCCTGTGGTGTTTCGGCCTCTTTTACTTGGGATTCCTATGAATCAGGATAGACTGGCCTGCATCAAGCCACCACTACCACCACTCACTCATCTGTTCACTGTCTTTACATTGACCTCTGTCTTCCTGTCTTGGCTTGTCCTCCCATTCTCTTCAAGAGTTTTGTAAAATTCTTGTTTGTTGTCAATTAAATTGTGTCTCCCTAAAAGGAAAATTCTGGTCTCAACTTTTTATTTAGCAAATGTGAGTATGTTTGGCAAACATGGTTTTTCTTTACAGATATTATCAGTTATTCTGTGTACTGTGGTTAAGCAGATACTCGTTCTAATCTCCCCTGAAGTGTGTGCTATAAAATAGAAGTGCATGCACAAAAATAGAGAATCTATACACAGATGGGACACTATAAACCTAGGAATGGCAAAAAAATGTGCAAATCTACAATAATGGAAAGAGAGAAAGAAGCATTGACTGGGGATATATAGCTTTACTGACATCTTGTATTTCAGAATTCTTGTGTTAGTCTGGGGAGGCTAGAGAAACAAATTCATAAACACAGAAGGGGGAACAAGGAGGGAGGGTAAAATGAGGAGTAGATACCAGTGGCTTAAGTAGAAAGCAAGTGTTTTGAGAACGATAAGGGAAACAAATGTACAAAAGTGCTTGACACAATGAATGTGTGTGCAGATTGATAATAGTTGTACAAGCCCTCAATAAAGTGATTTAAAAAAAAAAAGAATTTTGTATACAAAGCAGTTGAATAATGAGAAAACGTCCCAGCCCAGGTCAGATCAAGTCCAATATTTGCCCACATGATCCCAATTATAAAGTCTTCTTTAGACTCAAGCAATTACACACGATGATCACAGGCCAGTGGGGAGAATATCTTTGGATCAGCTGGCATTGTAAGCATCATGGTGCTGGCCAGGGTTGCCATGTGACTTCTCCTGCTTCTAGAACTGCATCAGGGTAGTTCTATGTGGCTTCTTCTCAGGGATGTCTAGCAGGGAGTTCGCAGAGTGAGGGAGAAGGGGTCTGTCATGTACAATGAGAAAAATCAACAGTTCCCAAAATTCTCAAGAGAAGGCCATGCCCAAACAGGTGTCATTGGTTATTTCTGGATTGACAGATTAGACTTCACCTCCTTACTCTTAATCCTCAAATTGACACCAGATTAGGTAACTACCACACTTCTAGAACCAAGATACTGTGAATTCCTGTTCTTTAAAACCACTCACTTTGTGGTATTTTGTTTGGACATCCCTAGGAAATCAACTTATCACTCAAAAGTACAGTAAGGTAGCATCACACCCATTCTTGAAACTTTGTTAGTTCAGAATTTGTTTGTGAGACCTGAGCTGTACTACTTTATTAGTAACAAACTTTGACTATCTCTTTCGGTTTTCATATTTGCTCTCAACAATTTCCTCTTTTCAAAGTTCCCTCTGTTTTGATAATATGTGAAACCCAAACTTCACAGGGGATAGGGCCATAGTATCTATTGACAATGTATGTGTCCTGCTTGTTGCTACTCTTTGCTTGGTGACTGGATTAGGCACCATACTATCTCTGGTTCTGATGACAATTGTTTACTAGAACCACTGCCATCTAGAATGGGGAGGCCTCTAGAATGATAAGATACCAATGCTATTGTAGACCAAGTATACTTTTAGATGACCACACACTCTCTCTACCACCTCACCCTCAAGTTTGTCACTGTCCAGGGAGTTTCTTTGATTTATTCCATTTCACCACAACCAACCTGGCAATTCTTACCACATTATGAAAAACACATTTGTTTAAATTGGGTTTGTACTTCTTTATGTGGAAAATACATCTGGGACAGTTTAGTATAGTCAAAATTAGGAAGAGATGTCAATCACATTATAAGAAAAATATTAAATGCAATTCTAATGATTCTTCTTCATTAGACAAATGGTGGGAGATTTCTTTAAAATTAAAAGTGAGTTTTCAATACAAAGCATTAGTTTAGTTCATTCTAAAGGAGGCTTTTATATCCATTTTATAAAAGCATCTCTCATGTCTCTCTCTGTACCACTCATCCACCTCTGATTGAACTTGCCATCTCTGACACATCTTCATTAGCTTTACCTCCAGGTATGATCAGTAGAATTTGACAAAAGAAAATTGCAAGGACAATTTAAACTAACTTCAATAATAGTCCTCTAAAAATATGCCAATATGCTACCTCACATCCATTTTCCCCTACTACTTTATTTCTTCTCTAATCTCTCTCCTCTTTCTTTCTTTTTTCTTTCCCTATTTTCTTTTATATATTTTTCTCTCCCTCCCACTCCTTTTTTCTTCATCACTAATGCCGTCATTCTTTCTGATTTCATAGGTGGCTAAATCAAGAACATCAACACATCAGATTTCACAAAATGACAGTCATTGAACATCAGGTGTTTCTTCAATATCCATAAAACATAAGTATTTTTCTGCAATACACTAATGTGATAGGGTCCTTGGTGAACTACTTATATAATGTCCAGATGTGATAATATACATTACTATTATTACATGCACATAATTTCATAAATTTAAGAAGATACAAACCCCAACAGAGGGCTAGTACATTTGTCAATGTTATCTTCATATTATTACTTTTTTGTTATAGAAATTTTTATAATTTCTGGAATTCAGAAGCTCCTATGGAGACTAGCATTCTATTGGAACAAGTGTATAGAATTGGATGTAGTGAAAATAATGTCCGTGGAAGATAATATGGAAGATTTCTATCAGCAATGTGCCATGTTTAATATCTATGTGCAGTGGATCCCTTAGGGTTGGATACATAGTGAATTCAGAATTACCATGAGAGTTTGTGAATTGAAGCAGCCAAGTAAGGCAATAAAGAGCATTTTCAACCAAGATACTCTGAGGACTAGAATAGCCTCGGTCTTAAAGAATGTGACTCAAGAAAAAAAAAATTTAAATGGTCAAAATCCAACTTCAGATATTTATAGACCATTTTGCCCAATATTCATATGAACTCATTTGTATATTACTTTAGTCTTTTCACTGTTTCTTTTTTTGGGGGGGGGATTTGCAAGTAGCTTATGTGTCACAAAATAATTTAAATCATTTTCAATATTAGTTTTACTCCTTTGATAACCTCTCAATGTGTACATACAAAATATACTTATATTTGTACATATATATATGTTTCACTAGCTCATTGACAATTTGGGGTAGGAGTAATTTTTATTTTATTTTTACAGGTTAATAGAAACAAAAACAAAACTAGACCCTGGGAATATAAGAGACTTCCTCAAGGGCAAAAAATTAATGCTTTCAGAATTAAAGAAAAAAAATCTGCCCCTGCTGAATCTACACATTTTACTCAGGCTTCCCTGATTCTACTGATAAATAATGAAGACTAAGTGGCTGCTAAAATCCAAAGTGTGAAGGGAATGTAATGAATAAGGTACATAACAATTATATGCTATAATGGGGAAAATATGCTAACCTTCTGAGGCTGTTTTCCGTCTGAGTCCTCCTGAAGGTCTACCTGGCCCATCACTTGGTCCATTTGAAAGTGGAAGTGCAACAATGCTGTGAGACCCAGGGACCCTCTGAGGCTGCGGGAAGATGGACTGGGCGATCTGTTAGATGTGACTGGCTCAAGTCCTGAGGATTCAAATGGCTCTTGTTGTATTCATTAGAAACAGGTTTGCTTAACAGTCTCTAGAGTTCCCTGAGAATGAAGCTGACATTTGCAAATGATAGGCTTAGCAACGTTCTTCCCTCCATAAGTCTGCTTCTCCATTGTTCCTTTTCCTTGGAGCTTTCATTTTGGATGTTGGTAAATCTCCAGGAAATGCACTTGTGTTTTCTGATGTCACATCTCATCAGTGCTCTGCTAGTGGGGGGGTAGGGGTGTGTGTGAGGCAGAGAACGAGGAGGAAGGAGAGAATGCCCTGGGCGGAAATGGTAGCAGCATGCAAATGAGTGCCAACTCGGCGAATATTTCCCTAGCAGTCACATTTTATTACAACCAAATTATGGTACATGAATTCTAGAAAATGGGGAAAGATTTTTTTGACAAAGAAAGGTAGTGATACATATTTTGAATAGGAGCATTCTTCCAGAGAGCAATGGTAGCTATGATTCAGTCAAGTAAATCATTTGATAAATACTATATATTTATGATTTATACCCACCACTGAAAGAGGTGTGTGTCTATGTGTGTAAAAGAGAGAGAGAGAGAGAGAGAGAGAGAGAGAGAGAGAGAGAGAGAGAGAGAGAGAGAATGGAGAGGATATGGAATTTTTTCGAAAACCTTTTGAAGTTACCTTATATCATTTTTCCCATACACATCTACCTTGGCCCTGCCATAAGTTTTGCAGGCTGAGCCCCGGTGGCATAGTGGTCATGCGCGGGACTGTGGCCCACTGGGATGAAGGTTCAATTCCAGCTCCTCAGGGCCAAAGGATGGGCCTCTTACTTCCACCACCAGGGCAGTGATGCCCTAAAAAAACAAAAACAAAAAAAAAAGAAAGTTTTGCATTTGATCATATCCTTAATGACAAACTTCCTAAAATGGTTCAGTTCAGAAAGATCATCACAGATAGTAGTATAATTCTGAATAAAGTCAGATATCTGTCTGTTACCAGACTCACTGTGATAAATCATGGTGACGCCTCTCTCATACAGGGTTTATCTGACAATCTCCTCACCTGTGTTTGGAGAGGTCCAGCCAGCTCTGCCCACTGGGAGGGTTGAGCACACGTAGGTGGCTCCTCTCTTTCTAGTCGCACCCATGGTTCTTCACATCTCCACCTCTTTCATGTTATCTCACGTGAAACCCTCTTCTTTCACCAATGGCAGTCATTCACCAATGGCAGGCATTGCCACACTGTCTCTACAACACCCCCACCCTGCCCCAATTTTCATCTGACCAAAATGAACCACACCAGTGATGCCCTGCCCAATAGCCCAGAATGCCGGCATGCCTGCTTCCGTGAAGCATAGGGGTAACTTTGATGCCACCTGCTCTGAAATGACTGCTTAAAATTAAATATTTCTGAGAACTACTCTCCTAAAGTTTCAGTGTGGCTGGTCTCTTTGATTTATTTCTCTCATGTGTCACTCCTGGGAACTGTTTAAGCTCTTCTTTCCTTCCCCAATCTATCTATTCCCACCCCCTACCTTTATCCAAACCCCTCTTTGTCTTTTCACTCTTTTAGCTCTTCCTTCAATCCATTAGCTTCCTTAACACCCACCAAACTCACTGTTATCAGGTCCATTCCAATTCATACCGACCCTCTAAAGAAAATCAGAGACTTTCTGGGAGTGGGCAGTCTCCTGGAACTCCCATAGTATTGCTGTGACCTGGAACATGTGACAGTTACATGATCTCTTGTCAACTCAGTGAAGGGGTGGCTTCTAGCCCGTGAATCAGGTCATTGCCAATAATCCCTTTGTGTGGGCGTGGCCTTCTCTTGAGGATTCAGGAAACTCCTGAGTCTTCCTCCCTGGTGGTGGGCCAGACACTCTCTCTGCTACACATTGCTGTTGAAAAGTCACATAGAGACATACTGATGGAGCCAGAGCCATGCAGCTGGAGGAGCTGCATGGAGACCCACATCAGCCCTGAGATGCTTCAAATGCCACTGAATCTACAAGACTTTCCACCCACTAGCCTGTGATCTTCCTGCATTCAGTAACATTGCATGGCTGCATAAGAATGAAGAGTAATCTATGTACTAATGTAGGAATTTGACTAGCATTGGACATATTGGCTAATATTGGATTATGGGCTTGATCTGGTCAAGGCTGGGATGTTTCTTATACTATTCCTCTTTCGTATACATACAAGTCTCCCTAAGTTTTTTTCTCTAGTCTACCTGGACTAACACAAACAATAACCTTGCTGTTAGTATCCCAATGCTTAATTTATAGGATGACCACTATCCTTTCTGGCCTCCTAGATTTTACATTATTTACAATCCAATTCTGCATTAAAAAGCAAACTAGGGCGTTTGGCGTGCCCTTTTGGTGCATGTTGTTTTCTTTGCAGGTCTATCTGGATGGAGTGAGCTGGATGAGTGGTCTGAGGATGGGGACGATGGGACTGATGGTACCAGGGTGGATGTGGGGAGGAGTGTTGGCTGACCCAGCGGTGGAGGGTAGAGGGTTGTTCAGGGTTGGTGGCAGGGTGGGTGTGGGTGTGGGAGGTCTGATAGGAATTGATTAAGACTAATGTAACAGAGAGAAAATATTGAAACCCAAACGAAGGTTGAGCATGATGGTGGAACAGGAGGAGGTATATGGAAATAGAGAAAAGAACTGAGGAGTAAGGGACATTTATAGAGGTTTAAATATAGGCATGCACATGGGTGCATATATCCATATATGATGGTGGGGAAATAAATCAATATGCATATACTTATAGGGTTAGTATTAGGTCACAGATGGGCATTGGACCTCCACTCAAGTAGTTCATCAGTGCAAGAACATTTTGTGCTGTTAAATTGGCATTCCATGATGCTGCTTCCCTGACATGATTACTGAAAACAAATGTGTGCATAAGCAAATGTGGTGAAGAAAGTTGATGTTGCCCGGCTACCCAAAGATGTAGCATCTGGGGTCTTAAAGGCTTGAAAGTAAACAAGCAACCATCCAGCTCAGAAGCAACAAAGCCCACATGGTAGAAACACACCAGCTTGTGGGACCAAGAGATGCCAAAGGGATCAATTATCAGGTTTCAAGAACTAATAATCATAACATTATATTGCTGATGACAAATATGTGCATAAGCAAATGTGGTGAAGAAAGCTGATGGTGCCTGGCTATCAAAAGATGTGATGTCTGGGGTCTTAAAGGCTTGAAGGTAAACAATCGGCCATCGAGCTAAGAAGCAAGCCCACATGGAAGAAGCCTGTGCAACCACGAGGTGTCAAAGGGATCCAGTATCGAGCATCAAAGAACTAAATATTATGTCATTATAAATGAGGGGGAGTTCAGATTGGGGACCCAAAGTGCATCAATAAGTGAAGTGACATCCTCTTACAGAGGGGTTGCAGCGAGGAGATAAGGTAGTCAAGGTATAGTGCAGCAGCAATGAAACGTACAACTTTCCTCTGGTTCTCAAATGCTTCCTCCCCCTGACTATCATGATCCCAATTCCAATAGACAGATTCAGCTAGACCAGGGGATGTACACTGGAGTCAGAAACATGGGGAATTTAGGAAAGATGATCCCTTGGGACTAGTGCGGGGAGGGAGTGGTGATACTGGGAGGGTGTAGGGATGGTGGAGTTGAAAGAGGGTACTAATTTCTGGAATCTACATGTGACCTCCTCTCTGGCATATGGACAACAGGGGAGGGGGAGTGACACATTGGGTAGCATACAATATAAAGAGATAATAGCAATTTGTAAATTATTAGGGGTTCTTGGGGGAGAAGAAGGGAGGGAAAATATGGGGAGCTAGAATTAAAAAAAAAAAAGAACTAGAGGAAAGGGGGAAAGAGGAACTTATGCCGGGGGCTCAAACAGAAAATGTTTGGAAATGAATGGGGCAACATGTGTACAAGTGTGCTTAATATGAATGATGTATTGAATGTTGTAATAGCCTCCAATAAAATCTATATTAAAAAAAGCAAATTTGAGAAATAAAAATGAACACAGAATTATCTCAAATGTTAGCATGATCATAGAAGAATATTATTACAATTATATTCCACACATCAAAATCTTAAGTAGAGACATTGATTATAAAATAAAATTCAAATATGAAGCTATTAAATGATATGAAATACAAATGAAAACTACAGTCTTAAGTGAAAAATATAGTAGAAGTTATTAACAAGATTAGACACTGCTAAGGAGATCAGTGACTATGACAGCACAACTATGGAAAGATTCTAAAATTAACATGAAGAGAAGGATCAAAATAATTTAAGAAATAAGAAGTATGTGGGGAAATTTAAATATGCACATAAATGGAATTGCTGAAAGAGGTAGGGGCAGACAGGAGATAGTATTTAGTAAAATAATAGCCCCAAATTGGCAACTTTCATGACACCTATAAATCTCACATGTCGAAGAAGTTTAATGAATCCCAAAGACAAAAACGTTGAAGAAAATTATACCAGGAAGCAGCATAATGTGTTTGCTAAAACAGTGAAACAGATTAAATCACAAAAGAGGTGAGTAGGGCAGTCACTTTTACTGAAATATCAGAAGCAAGAATATGGTAGAGCAATATCTTTTAAAATGTATACACTATTCCATTCTATAATTCTACACTAAGTTAAAATACTTTCCTAATTTAAAAGTAAAATGAAGTCTGTTTTCCGACTTGCAGTTGCTGACATTATCATCATTAATATACTTGTAGAACCTGAAATGCTACAGGAAGTCCTAGAGGGGAAGAAAACTTTACCTGGCCACAGGTTGATTCTCAGCAAAAAAGTGAAGAAAACTAGAAACAGTAACAATAACAAGTAAATATGTAATTGCTTTTACTTATTGTTCAAATATATCTAAATTATCATTTAACCAGTAATAATATTATTTACTGTGGTATTTATAATGTATGTAAACATTAAATAAATGACAATGGTGTAATAATGTACTAGGAAAATGGAAATCCACCACTATATGATTCCTATTTTACATAAAACACAACACAGTAATATCTGAAAGTAGTCTGTGATGCGTTAAAGATGTATACCACAAACTACAAAGCATTCCCCAAAATAGTATCCATAAGATCAATAACTAAAAATCCAACAGAGACGAAAAAGTAGGGGAAAAATTAACTCACAAGAAAGAAATGGGGAAAAAGGTAAGACAAATTAGCAAATACTTATTGATACAGATTTCATCATAACCATATCAAGAGATACATAAAATATAAAGAGACCAAATACTACAAATAAAACTAGAAATGTTATGATTGGACTAAGAAACGCCAGTGATATGCTACCTACAAGGAGTTCACATTAAATAGAAAGACATAATAAGTTTAAAATAAAAGTATGAGACAAGACATATCACATAAGCACTGGTCAAAAGATAGTTGGCATATCTAGAGTAATATCAGAATATATGTGTGTATGTATACACACACACCAGAATTGCATTGGGGGGAGGGAGCTTTCACAGTATGCATAGTACGCATCATGCAACTTGCTCTGAGTTATTGCGCCCAGTGGCATCATCTTGAAAAGTTTTCTTTGATCACAGTGAAATTTTTCATAAAAGTGGTGTCACTCAAACTTCAATTTTTGGGATGGCTATTTAAGAGAACAGCGTGCAGCTGTGAAATGTTGTTTCCTGCTCAGGGGAAATGCCTAATGTTGAGTACAGTTTACAAGGATAGTACCATGGGAAAAACCGTAGTGAACAACTGTGTGTTTTTTTTTCATTTCAAAGGAGGTGAAATGTCGATTGATGACACACCTTATTCTGGACATCTGTCAGCTTCCTGAGTGGTTGAAAATGTCGATTCATAGTGTGCCTCTGGAGCTTGGTTCACTAGGTCATACTATGCATCAAGCTTTCTCTTTAGAGGCTCTAAAAGGATAGAAAAACAGTGTGAAACAAAAACATTATGGATTTGTAGCAGACACGGGGCTGGCTTTGCCCCTATGACAATGCACCTGCTCACTCAGCGATCTCAGTGCACCTGTTTTGGTCTCCAAACAGCTTGCCTCTCTTGTCCCACACACCTTGCTCACCTGATCCTGCTTCTTGCTACTACTTTTTGTTTCCACAAATGAAGAGGTACGAGAAAGGATTAGCTGGAACTCTCAGGAAACATAGAAAAATGAAAAATCATAAAGAGATTTTACACCTCTCTCAAATAATTGATAGATCAAGTTCCTAGGATAGTCACTAAATAAATAGAAAGGCCAAACAACCCCCGATTGACCAAACTGACCCAAGTAGTCTATGTCATCCAACAGTAATAAAGCCATCACTCCTTTCCTGTAGACATGGAACACTTCCCAGGACGGTATACCATACACCAAAGAGCAACCAAACTCCCTGCCTGTGTTAGTCTGGGTAGACTAGAGGAACAAATTTCATAGACATGCTTATGGATATAAGGAAAGGGTTTATATACAAAAGGAATGGGATATGGTGAAAGCATCCCAGCCCAGTCCTGTTCAAAGTCATAAGTCCGATATTAACCCATATGCCTGAAATCAGTCTATAAAGTCTCCTTCCGACTCACAAAGTCACAGGTCAGTGGGTGCAGAATCCTGGTCCTTACAGGGGTCTCCCCATGACGGCTCGCTTCCAGGGCTCAGGATCCATCAACAGCATGCCGCTCGAGCTGCAGAGGTCTGACTCTATCAGGGCAAAGCTGGGTAGCCTCTCCTCCGGCTCTTCTAGCTTCTCAGACGCTGCCATCGTGTCTTGTCTGTGATTCATCATCTCTGAGACTAACTCCCAACAACTGGGGAAGATAGCTTCTCATCTTCATGAGGGAACTATCGCAAGATTTCCCAGAAGTCTCAGGAGAAAGCCATGCCCACAGAGAGGCCTCATTGGCTCCTCAATGGCTATCTCCAGATTAACAGGCTAGACTCCACCCCTACATTTCAATCATAAACTTAACATAAACACATGACTGCCATACTGCCCTCGATTCAATGTAGACGAATAGCAACTCTATAGGGTAGGGTAAAATTGCCCCTGTGGGTATTTGACACTGTAACTCTTTACAGTGGTAGAAAATTCTAAAAAAAAGAAAGAAAAAGAAAATTCTGCACATCTCCTGAGGAGCCACTGGCGATTTTGATGTGCCGACTTTGTAGACAGTCATTCAATGTATAACAATCATGACCCTCTCAAAGAATATTCATCTTACTAAAATTTCATCAAGTTAAAAATCAGTAAGAGAAAGTTATCTGAAAAAAATTAAAACACATTTAGAAACAATATCACAGTTAAATAACACGGATCAAATTTAATGTGAAAGTCGAAGGCATCTTTTATCGGACATATAATGAAAACGCAATGTATCAAAAAGTATAACACGATCCTAAAACACCATTTAGGGATAATTTAAGATTCTAAGAGTCTCAACTCAGTAATCTCAACTTCTTGTTTTAGAATATAAAGAGAAAAATAAGTAAGAAGCGAAAGAATAAATGTAAGAACAGAATTCAATGAAACATGAGGGTACTTCAAGAAGTTTATGGAAAAGTTCTATAATTCCTTGATTCTGACTTGCCATATAATTTCTGATGTCTTCTCATAGGAATAAAACTAAAGTCAGGCTAATCAAGGAAAACAGGAAGAAATTAGCAAAATTAGAATTAAAGATGTTATATTACTACAAATGCTAGCGATAATAAAAGAAAAATGCTATAAATTGTTTTGTGTCAATAAGTGAAAACTTTCATGAATGAGTAAATTTCTTCAAAGTTGAAGATGCTTAACACTGACTTAAAAATAAAGAGAAAAACTGGATAGTATTATATATAATCTAATTCCTCTCCCCAATAAAAAACCTGAAAAGAAAACAGTAGCTGCAAATACTATAGTCATTGAAATTTGCAACATTTATAAGAAAGAAACAAGACTGATTCTGTACAAAACATTCTATTAACTAAAAAAAGGGAGAAGTGAAAGTTTAATTTTAGCAAATTATGTTGGAACAATGAGACATCTATACACAGAAAATGATCCTCAACCCATACATTACACCAAATGGAAAAAAATGAAATGAAAGAATGGATAATATGCCTACATTAAAAGCAAAAAATTATAAAATTCTAGACAACACAGGATGGGGACAACCAAACTTGACAATTGAGTTAGTCAAAGATTTGATTGATAAAATCCCCAAATACACACTGACAAGGAATAAATGAAACTCCAATAGGAAAGTAATAAAATACTCACTTTTTAAAAGCCATCTTAGTAGAATATAAAGTAACAGAATGAAGGAAATTCTCTGAATTTTGAAGTTAAGTAAAGGATTTCTAGCTCGATGAAATAGTTTTCATAACATAAAAATAACAAAACAATATTCTCATATAACGTTTCAATAAGCATGATACAAGAGCAGATCTACATTATACAAATAAACAACTGAATAGATACTCAACACCTTTAGCAATGAAAACCATAAGTTGCATAATACAGAGGAATTGGGATTCTTATACACTGCAGACATGTACAATGATATAAAACTATTTTGGGGGTGGGAATAACAGTTAAAATAAAAAAAAACGAGGGTAAGTAAAAATATTTTTTCCATAAAATGATAGAAACATTTATTTATTCAACAGAAATCAAAATGAGAAGTTATTTTTCCATATATCTTCCATGTAGGTATGTATACTTCCTCAGTTTCTGTTATTTATCCCCTCCTATCCCCAATGAGGTGGGGCATTGGCTATTTTTAGTGGCTGAGTTCAGGAGTGATGTAATGTCACTGGTGCTAATGTGCATGCCAAGGTTGACTTCCACCTGCACCTTGGTGACCTAGTCTGAACATGTCTAGCTTTGGATGCTCCCCTTAAGCGTCTCATGAGTTTCTAGGTTTTTCATTTTCTTAAAACTTCTCTAAAATAGTCCTCTGCACTTGCTCAATGCCCTTTGAGAGAATTAATGGAAATTACATCTTGGGAATCCAAAAAGTAAAACAAAATCAAAGATGTGTCACCATAACTTTCTGAGCTGATCATATTGTTTTGAAATTTGCTGAACTAACATATCCCCTCAGAAGCACCATTTGTTTGTTTTTAATCATTTTGTTTGGACCTTTTACATATTTTTTTTGGCATCACTGCCCTCAGGTGGTGGGAGTAGGAGGCCCAGCCTTTGCTCCCTGGAGTTGGAATCAGACCTCCATCCGAGTGGGCTGCAGTCCCGCGTACAACCACTACACCACCGGGGCTCAGCCTCCTTCTACATATTTTATAACAGTCCATAATTCAATTAGATCAAGCATAATTGTACAATTGCTACCACCATCAATTTCGAACCATTTTCTTTTTCCTTGAACTCTTTGATACCAACTCGCCCCCTATCCCTTCCCATCCCCGCCCTATACCCAGGATTCCTTATATTATTATTAATTGTTATTATTATCATTACTATTATATTTATGATATCATACACCTTACAATATATACATTCACCTACAACTCTGTTGTCCATTCCCTTTGAGTGGGGTTATACAGTCACCAATGCTTTTAGCTCCCCCTTTCCACCTGCCCCCTCACCTTTTTTCCCGTACTCTCAGGGAATCATTATTCTCATTACTGTTTCTGCAGTGTTCTCTATTTAGGCTTTCATGCATCAAACAATCTTGTATACAAATGAACATATTCAGGTCTAATCAGATTAATGAAATAAAGCAAAAAACGTAATAGCAAGGGGAGGAAATAATAAAGAACTAGAGGATAATTATGTGTTTCAGCTGTGTTTTACCACACCCTGGGCTTATCATTCTTTCTGTGTGGCCCTTCTGTGAGAGATTGCATAATTATCTTACAGATTCTTTGGCATCTCCTTATTGTCCACACTCTTTCACATCAATTTGATTGCTTATTTTTGAACTTCTTATGCCTATTTCCATCGATAACTCGTGACCACACAGACTGGTGCTAATAGGCACTCTTTTTTAATTTTTTTTTTTTTTTTTTTTTTAGGCATCACTGCCCTCAGGTGGTGGGAGTTTTTTTTTTTTAATTTTTTTTTTTTTAGAATAGGCACTCTTTTGATTGGATCTGTTTTGTAAGGCACTCTAATGAGACTAAGACGCGAGTATTAATGAAATATTTGTCTATTGCCATCCATTGATAAGATCTGGATTAAATGACAGAAACCATAATAGCAATACTTTATGATTTACACCTATCATGTCTATGATTTCACTTTCAGAAATTAGCATTTATATTAGACTCCAATTAGTTGTTCATAACAGACATATACAAAAATAGAATGTTGCTAAGCAATTAAAAGGTGTGCTGTTAAATATTGTAAAATGGATGAATCTCAAAATAACTAAGATAGCCTAATAAAGAATATACACTATATGTAAGTGTGTGTCACTTACTATCCCTTTAGACAACACCTGACTCACAACGCATCTATCGTCTCTTAAATTTACTTTCTTCTAAAACGGAGCAGATTTCCATTTGCATATTATTTTCCCCTTATAATTTGAAGACAGAATCTGAGACTCTTGCAGCTCTGGGATTCAAGCAGAGGACACGACTCTGGATGAGGACGCTAGCGTTCAGAGATGAGGCAGAAAGGCAGCAGTGGAGAGGACTGTGGACTGGTCTGCTCCCACTGCTCAAGCAGGCAAAACACCGGGCAGGGCTGGGTTTGCTCCACTCCCTCCTGACACACCTCATCTCTCCCTGCTCCAACCATGGACACTTGCCCAGTCATCACCATCAGCAATTCCAGCAGCAGCAGCAGCAGTCAGGATAATGAGGAAGTCCAAAAGTGGATTTATTTGAAGTTTTACTATGAGGGCTGCCCCTCCCCAAAAAACAAAAAGAGAATTAAAAAAAGTTTTATTATGATATTTGGACTACTTCTTATATGATATTTGGACAAATTCAAATCACATTTTCCAGTCTATCAAGGAATGAATTATGACATTGAATGATGGATACCTATAACTACATTTATATACAATTCTAGAAAATCCATAATGACAATAAGTTATTCATTTGTTAACTTTTTTAGTTTATGTGAAAAAATGCAGATCAATGCTTTCCTTGGGATGGAGATAGGATTGTTAGAAAGGAGGACAGGAAAGCATGAAGAAACATTTTGACTGAGATATTTATTAAATATGAATTTATTGTTATTATATAGGTGTGTAAGGATTGATGCATTTGAAAATTGATGCTAGTGAAGATCATTAATAGTGTTATAGCCACAAGAGCAAACAAATCTACCTTGCAAGACGTACAGCAGAACTCCTCTTTAGAAGCAAAGTAGTGAGATTTTTTTCTCTCATGAACTTTGAACATGCTATCAGGAGTAAATAGTCCCTGGAAAAGGGCACAATGTTTAGTAAAGTAGAAGGTCAGTGAAAAAGACTTTCAACAGAATCGTTTGAAACAGTGGTTGCAACAGTGGACCCAACCATCTAATTGTCAAGTATGTGAAGATGGTGCTGAACTGATAGCGTCCCTTTAAGTCTCTTGCACATAGCGTCCCTCTCAGAACAAACTGGACAAAACGTTTTTTCTTTTTCCGGGTCCTGGACAATACTTAACAACAGCAATGACATATATATATCAAAAGATATCAAATCATGTATTATATGCACATTTTGGGGTATGCAAATTACATTTTTATAGAACTATATAAACTATGAGAGAGCAAAAGAAAAATTTAGGGAGAAAGAGGAGCAAAATATAAATTTCTTTCTGCTAGGTAACCAAAATGTGAAACTCCCCACTCATTAATAGCTATTACTTCTTCCAAATGAATATATTCTTTATATATTATATCAATGACATCCCAAAACACTCAATGTCCTGACAAATTTATGTGTGTGTGTGTGTCTCTGTGTGTGTATGGGCCTAAACATTCAGGAAAGTCAAAATAGGAGCTAAACAAACACATATATAAAACACACCCACTAAAAAGTTGATTTAAATAATCCCATGATCCATTCCAATTCTCCAATTCCACAGTAATGTGGTTGACATTGTAGATGAACTGTTTCAATATGAGTCCACAGAGTTCCTAGTCTATAAAGCATACCAGTACATTTTCTGTAGTTTTCCAGTGCTATGTCCACCCACCCCACACTCTGTTCCCTTTGTTCTGCAGCATTACTCATCATGTCAGGGGTTCTTTTAATTCATTTTTTCTCTTATTCTCTTATCCCAAGGACTCATTTTCAATCTCATAGAGTAGATTGCTACTCTATTTTCGCCTTTCCTGTTTTTGCCTTGATTCTGACACTTAGCTCTTTCTGTACTCATTTCCAGATTTCTTCAGGAATTTTCTCTTAAAATTTTGCAGATCAGGACAATTTGGCTGCCTTCGCAACACGATGGAAGTTCTAGATATGTATCGCAAACCAAATCATACCCATTGCCATTGAGTCAATTCCAACCATTGGCACCCTGTGTTGGATTTCTGACTTTTGAGACTAAAAATATGTATGGGAGCAAATAGACTCCTCTTTTTCCCATGCAGTGGATGGTGAATATGAACAGCTAACTAATCTTTCCATTAGCAGTCAAACACACCAAATGTAACAGTTAAATTGTTAACTGCCTATGCTGAAAGGCAGCATTGTGAGACAGCTGTAGAAAGGGTGCATTTTGTACACTAGTACAGATGAGAGCTCTTGACACAAGGAATCCAGGACCGATCAACCCCTTAGGACCAATAATGAGAGTAGCTAAACCATGAGGGTAGGGGGAAGGTGGGAGAAAGGGGAAACTGATCACAATGAACCTTGTACAACCACTGGCCCTCAAGGGGGGAATAGCAGACATAGGGGTGAAGGGAGAGAGAGTATGGTATACTATGAAAATAGAAATAATTTATAAAAGATCCAGTTTTCGTGAGGGTGGGAGGGTGGGGAAGGCAGGTGTGGGTGGGGGGAGGAGCTTATACCATGGCTTCAACTAGAAAGAAAATGTTTTGGAAATGATGATGGCAAAATATGTACAAATGCTTGACACAATTGATGCATAGAATAATATAAATGCTATGAGGCCTCAATAAAATGATATATTAAAGTTTTAAAATGTCTTTGACAATTTAGTTTGCAAGTGAAAAAAAAAGGGAAAGGTTGCATTTAGCTCAACTACTATTTATTGGGCATCACTGTTGCAACAGAGCTGTCAGTGTGGTAGAAACAAAACAAAACAAAACAAAAACCCATATCTGATGGGTGTTCTTTTCTGCAGAAGCACACTTTGTTGTGGAGAGTACAAGTTAGATCCTCTCTACTAGTCAATCTATGTTAAGGACAATAACAGAATAAAAGTATCATGACACAGGTGAGGAGGAGTGCATATTAGTGTCACCATGACTTGTTCTTGTCTGTTCACCTTACTCTTTCAACTCTATCTCTCTCAAAACTCAACTCATTGCCCTTGAGTTGATTCTGACTCATAGTGATCTCGCAGGACAGGGTAGAAGGGTATCAATCCTCAACATTCTCCCAAGAAGCAGGATGATAGTTGCAACAGTTTTCTCCTCTGCTTGAGATATAGAAAGGAATCTGCTATAGCCACCATGTACTGACAGAAGGGGCGAGAGGAAGGAACAAGTCGGGAAAGATATAGGAATGCTAAATCGTGAAAGACCACAAGGACATAGTAGAGGTTGTGCATTTTGCTCTCCGTCTTAGATGTTGTAAGCAAGATAAAATGGTGTGGTTTGACTTCCAACCTATTGAGACCTCTAAGAACCCCCAATAAAATGACTTTAAAAAAGAGAAAACTAGATAAGAGGACATTTCAATTGTTAGGCAAGAGATTATTGACTTCAGATTGGATTGTTAGAGTGGGAGGGAAAAGGAGCAGACAGACACATTTTGGTTATGCAGCTCATGGGACTTGCACAATGGAGCTGGAGGTAATGTGATGGAAAGAGAACAAAGTTACCCCTTCAAGATTTTTTACCCAAAGAAAAGATCATAAGAACAAAAAAAACTCCACGTTTATTGCCATTGACTCTATTCCAACTCATGGGACAGAGTAGAATTGCCCGTGTGGGTTTTACAAGACTGTAACACTTTGCTGGATTAGAAGCCCTGTCTTTCTTGGGCAGTCACTGGTGGTTTCAAACTGCAGGTCTTTCAGATGACAGCCCAACTCATAATCATTACAACTCCAAGGCTCATGGTCCGAGTCCCTGACAATTTCCTCTGACCATTGACTAGCGAAGTGAACAGTTCTGCCTGTAGTGCATTGGAAAGTGGATTACCTCCATGCCCTTGACCAAACCAGGGAGACCTTATCTTTCTTAGAGGCTCACCTAGTATATCTTTGATAGAGATCACTGTACTGGAAGTTGTATCGTCATCATTCATGCTCTGTCTGCCTCTGGGAAGCCCTTGGGCCAATATTGTAATTTCTCTGTCTGACATAATGTACTTGGCCCAGTCATGGCCTCAATTCCTCTTTGGGAATCCCACAGGCAGCCATGGTGCATTGCTCTGCTGCCCATCTTATTTTTGTGATATTTTACTTTCACCTCCAGTGTTTTTTTTTTTAAGTTCTGTATCTCAGCAAACTCTTGGATTGGATTATCATCTCAAGCTAATAGTTTTCATCATCTGAATAAAAGTCTCTGTAGTTGTCTTGATCTTGTCCCATCTACAGCTTAATAAACGCTCTCTTGAAAAAGAAAAAAACCACATCTCTGACACATTCCTATTTGGCTTTGATTCTATATAGCCAGTGCTGAAGCTCTAAGGTTTTTATGACATATATATATATATATATATATATAATACATTCCACTGATTTTAAGACAGCTCTTAAAGCCAGCCGCACCATGAGACACAACTTCCCTCACCGACTCATAATGCTTCAAGGGACAACACTGAAGGTGTAGTCTGAGGACTGTGCCCATTCTGACTCCTCCACTGCAGGGTGAAACACTGAGGGTGAAACAAGAGAGCAACAAGGGGAGCAAAGCAATGATGTATCTGGGAAATACCAAAATTGACCTTGGGGACAGGGAATGGCATCCCAACAGTCTTGGCCAGAAAATACTCCTAAAAGTCAACTAACAGAGCTGGAACTACTTACGGGCTTCAAGAGCATTTTTTCATTGGTTTTTTTTTTCTGTCTTGTTTTTGTGCCTACCACTGTCTCTGAATGTCTATCTAGGAAAGAGGAGAAAACAATGGAGCCATTGGCTCCAGAGGGGACACTGGAAAGGGCAGAGAGGAAGGCAGGGGAAAGGAAGTGGATATTAACAGACCAAGGGACAAGAGAACAGTAAGTCTAAAATTGGTGACGAGAAGGGTGTAGGTTACCTGGTAGGACTTGATCAAGGGCAATGTAACTGAGAGAAAATACCAAAGCCCAAATGAAGGCCGAGCATAATAGTGGGATAAGAGGAAAGGAAAAGACAATAGAAGAAAGAAAAAGGAGGCAAAGGGCATTTATGGAGGTCTAAATACAGGTATGCACATAAATAAATAGATTTATACATAACAATAGGGAAATAATCGATATACATATATTTATAAGTTTTGTGTTAATGTAGCAGAGAGACAGACATTGGGTCCCTACTCAAGCACTCCCTCAACACAAGAACACTTTATTCTAATAACCTGACTTTCTGAGATGCTCACCTTCCTAACATGATCACTGAAGACAAAATGGTTGCATAAGCAAATGTGAAGAAAGCTGATGCTACCGTGCTGTGTTATTCCTGGTAGACTAAAGAAACAAATTCATAGACACCCATATGGATATAAGGGTAAGGTTTATATACAAGAGGAATGGAACATTGAGAAAGCATCCCAACGCATCCCAGTTCAAAGTCATAAGTCCGATATTAGCCCATATGCCCAATACCAGTCTATAAAGTCTCCTTCCAACTCACCAAGTCACAGGTCAGTGGATGCAGAATCCCTCCGCTGGCAGGGGTCTCCCCATGGTTCTTCACTTCCAGGGCTCAGGGTCCATCAACAGCATCCAGTGGTGGTAGACGCAACTAAACACTGGCAGAGATCTCTACATGGCTTCTCCAGCTTCAGAGATCTGGTTCCATCAGGATAAGGCCATGTGGCTTCTCCTCTGGCTCCCCCTGCTCCTCGGACGCTGCCATCTTGTCCATAGTTCGTTGTCTCAGAGACTGACTCCCAACAACTGGGGAGATGGCCTCTCATCTCCATGAGGGAAATATCGTGAGATTTCCTAGAAGTCTCAGGAGAAAGCCATGCCCACACAGAGGCCTCATTGGCTGCTCAATGGCTAGCTCCAGATTAACAGGCTAGACTCCACCCCTACATCTCAATCATGAAATTGACATCTCGAATACATGCCCACCACACCTGCTCTTAAATTACATAATGTCTTGGGTCTTAAATACTTGAAGATAAACAGGCAGTCATGTAGCTGAGAAGTAGCAAAGTCCACATGAGCTGCACATCAGCTTGCGTGACCATGGAGTGTCGATGGGACTCAGAAAAAAAAAAAGAAAAGCAGATCATTTTTGAATGAGGTGCAGTTCAGAGTGGAGAGCCAAAACCCATCTGCAGACCATTGGACATCGCCCTACAGAATGGTCACAAGGAAGAGATGAGCCAGTCAGGGTGCAGTATAGCACGGTTGAAACATACAACTTTCCTCTAGTTCTTTAAAGCTTCCTTCTCCCCCACTATCATCACCCCATTTCTACCCTACTAATCCAGCTAGACCAGAGCATTTACATGGGTACAGAGAAGAGCTGGAAACACAGGGAATCTGAGACAGATAAGCTCCTCAGGACTGTTATTGAGAGGGGTGATAACAGGAGAGGAAAGGCAAGGTGGGGGGAGGAATGATGAACCAATTACAAAGATTTCATCTAAGATAGGTTGGACATATAGGCAAGAGAGACTAATTCCCTCGCAGGGAGAAGGATAACATAAAAGGGGTTGAAGGGAAACATCGGTCAATATAAGACATGAATAAATAATAATACTCTATAAATTATCAAGGGCTCATGAGGGAGGAATGGGAAAATGAGGAGCTGATATCAAGGGTTCAAGTAGAAAGAAATGTTTGGAAGTGATGATGGCAACAAATGTACAAATGTGCTTGACACATACATGTATGTGCAGTGATAAGAGTTGTACAAACCCTTGACAGTTATTTTTTTAAAGACAGCTCTAGTGGTCATATTGTCCTCTATTGTAACTCATTGATGTGTTTCCACCAGTAAAACTTTGAAATGTAAATACATAAACCATTTATTTAAAATGTTTTATATGACTGGTAATTTAAATATAGTTCCTTCCCTAGTGCCTCAAGTTCTGCACACAAAGCTCTGAAGGGTTAAGCCACGATTACATTTGGCATCCTCCCAAGTGGAACTTTTCACTAGCCTGGTGTCCTTTGGCCTCGTCTATGACTTCTCCTTTTAGATAGCTGCTTTCTGTGAAAGAGAAAGTAGGTGGCAGAAGGAGTTTTTCTTTTATTTGCAATAGTTAGACTACAAACAATCACTAAGGGGACATTCTTTGCATTCTATGAAGAAGTGTTGTATAAAAACAAAGTACAAATACAGAAGTTAAAATAACACTACAAATATTAACTGACAAAGTTATTATAAAATATGACAGGTTTGTGGTAAGCGCAGAAAGGAATATTCTATAATATACCTGGTGGTTGGGAAAATATATAGTTTTAAGGCTATTCTAGTAGATTGTAGTAAAGGTATTTTGTAAGCAAAATTGAGAATTTACACTTCTGTTGTGTCCAAAACACAAATGTATTGCAGAGTCAAGATGTGACTATAAGAAGTATCACAAAGCACAAGGAATGCTTTGCTGAGGTATGCCGGCTCTGCCCCGGGTAAGGTGGAGGGACTCAGGATGAACAATCGGCAAGCTGTTTCTGGTTGTTTGCTATACTTTCATTAACAGTCATGAGCTTGTCTCCAGTAATCTGCTTTCTACAGGAGGGGGGATTAAATGATGCAAACTCATGCAGAGGCCTTTTAATGTGCTTTGTGAAACCAGAATATTATTCATAGACATTTCATGGACAGGCATACATCTGGGCAAGAGAAAATAAAATGTCCAGATGAGCACCTTGAGAAAATTGGAATACACTGGAAATTAGTGGGCCCTGAAAAGAGCAATAGAGTCTGCAAAGTTGGGCAGATTGGCTCATGTTGGTGTGGTTTTTGAATTGGTATGAACACAGAGTGAGCACCAGCATTGTGTGTGAAGAATACTTTACTTTCCTAGGTTCTGAAGTGATAACTTAGGCAGTGCCTATGGGAGAGAAAAAATGAAAAAAAAAAAAAACATTTGGTTGAGGTAGCCAGTTAATCCTGTGCTACTGACCTTTATGACCCATTCAGATCATCAAGGTCATATTGATCACTCTGTCATTTGTTTGCTCATCATAGTTTCTAAAGTGAAGCTTACCAGTAATGGACAGGTTAATTATTCACACATAAATCCGATTCCAGATTCTCATGACCAAAAAACCTCCCCCTTCAATCTCACCTTCTTTGGTAGACTGGAGTGTGAAACTGGTGTTCATGACCTTCATTCACCTCTGTTTATTTATACATGGGGAATGAGAAACTAGAATTTAATAAGTTTATTTCTAATAGTTCTCTTTATCAAGTCATTTTTTGGTCAAAATTGAGGCCATTCTTACTTACAGTTTACATTTTTCTTGGTATGTAGTCAACTTAGATTTTATCTTAAAGAAATTAGAGCCATATTGGTTGTCCTTTCTTACTTATCCTTGGAAGAATCTGATTCATAGCTTGTCCTATTACCAACCAATTGGCTACCATTTACCTTGACTCTCTAATTTTGAATGTGCTAAGGGATTCTGCACACAGGAGAAAAAATGACAATATTTCACTTTCCATAGGATTTTCCATTTACCATTCTCAAATGACTGGTCTCTAGTATAGAAGAAAGTGCTATACTTGGTGAGCTTAACAGTTCAGAGGAGAGTATTTCTGTGGGAAACTCTTCAATTCCTTTATTAGGAGGTAACATATAATGCAACTATTTAAAATACCCTTGTCTCTTAAACATAATTACTGAAACAACAAGAAAAAAATGTTGCCACAAATTAGTTTCAAAATGATCCCTGGTACAGGGTGGGCTGTTTGAAAACTGCTGAAAGAAAATTGGCCATGCATTAATACTTGGTGGAGCTAATTCTAAGTCTAATATAGATATTTAAATCTTTTAAAATATGCTGTTCTGAAAAATATAAGTGTTGCAATTGGTTTTGTTGAAATTCATATATAAAAGTGCTGTACTGGCAAATAGCAGGTCATTTGTATTGTTATAACAATAAAAGATAAAAGTACCTTATATGCTTGAGTAAAGACCATGATTTTCAGCAGGTTTTTGTTGTAGAATTAGGTACATTGGTGAATATTCGGGTTGGCTGATACTCGAATATACAGGTAACACAGTTATTCAGGTAAAGTTAGGATTCGCATAAAACGTTGACTTGAAGTTACAGAAAGGCAGTTTGCACATAATCTGAACAGTGCCATGACTGCAAACAGCTTGCTACACACTGCAAACAGCACTGTAATGAACTGACCTACTCTCCCTGGTTCCTCATCCCAACATTGTGGTCTGAAAGATTCTGAGTCAGCCTGAGACAGACCCTACGCAGACCCTATCTTCTTAATTAGATGATAATTATTGCCATTTCCACAAGATGTAAAGACATAGATGCACATATAGTTTACTATGGAATGATAAAAGATCAATCAAATCAGTCTGGGAAGAAGTACAGCCATGGAGCTCCTTAAAAGTCAAACCAGAGAGACTTTGTTTCAAGTACTTTGGACATATGATCAGGAGGAACCTACTTTGCTAGTAAAGGATAAATGCGGAACAAAGCAATACTTTGGGGGGACAAAAAGATGGGCACATCAACTACAATAATGAGCTCAAACATGACAATAATTAACCAAGCAGTGTTCCTTCTTTTCTTCATTAGATCACGATGAGTTGAATCCTCTTTGACCAGCACCTAGACACCAAACAACACTAAGATGGTTTACATGTATATTACTGACAAATGGCAAGAGCCTTCTCTTCCCCCAGCAAGTTAAGAGGCTTAACTTAACTTGGGTTCCTGAAGAAGGTAGAGAGGGGGAATGAGGTCTGGGTATGTGGTAAGAGACTAAATGTAGAGTGAGGAATGGAGATCACTGAAGAGAAATGTAAGCAATTACCCAGGTGCGTTTTAGAATTAGCACAATCTTAGAAGTGATTCCTTTCTTATCTTTAAAAACTAAAGATCAATTGTCAGCTAATTCTTCAGGTCTCAAGGCTTAGTTCATTGTTCATTTCCTTTGGAGAATTTCCAGTGGCTCCAATTAAGATATGTTGATGAGTTGTCTTTTTTTTTTTAAATCACATCTTAATATTTGCTTTTAGAAGAGAAAATATAGGGAGAAAAAGGAAATACGTCTTTATTAAGTCCTGACCATAGCTATCAAACCTAAGAAAGGCTGTGACCATATGCTGTATTAAGATATACAATATTCTGGCAAACCTGTGGCTGACATTCTCAGGGAATGTTGTTGTAAGTTTTTCTTGACAACCATCTCCCATTGTTTGTGGAAATATCATCCAGCCATGAAAGGATTTATTTTGTATTGGTGAATAATTGAAGCACTGTTGCAAGCAGGTAGCCTACTTTGGCTCAATATCCCTCTGTCAAAGGTGTTTTAAAAATTAGTAGGGGCTAATCAATGGCAAGTTTGATGGAAGATCTTTATGCTGTAGGGAGATGATAAATAAGACTCACTACCCTAAATTAACTAAAAGGGCTGTAAAGGGGGCCATAAGGAGATTAACAATTTTAAGACAATTATATGAGTGGATTTGGGGCTCACACTGAATCTTAAGCCCCAATTTGAAAATAATTTTTTCTTACATCATCACCCTGTTCAATACTGACCCTTAGGAAGGGAAGACAGAATATTTGAGTGCTACAGTAAAGTGTGCTGAAGAGATTAGATGGTGCCTGGCTATCAGATGAAACAGCATCTGGGATCTTAAAGGCTATTTCCAAACAAGCAGCCCTCTAAGTGAGATGTCCCCTAAGTCCCATGATAGAAGCACTCCCACATCAATGATCTAAGGATTTCAAATCAGACAATCTGAAGCTGAAGGAGGAAATAGTATCAAGGGCCAGATTGTGAGATTCTGGTTTGCAGAAGCCTCTGGATGGCAGGGGAAGTCCAAGACACATTTGTGAGATCTATATAGGAAATAAGCCAGTGGTAATATCTCACTATAAATAGTGGAGGGATAAGAATAACTTGGTTACAAAAGAGAGCGATAAGTTTAGGAGATCAAAATAATAAACCTAATTTGAACATGTAATACCTTTTCAGTCGATCTGTGATACACATTGGGCCTGGTCTGGTCTTCAACATTTTCTGTGTTTTATTGTTTTCCATATTGGGGTCTAGCACTGATATATTTTGTCATTGAGGTCACTTCCTTGAAATTTTGCTATATGTTTTACTGTTTTTCGCTATATAAAACCTAGGACTGATGTATGAAATGTTATAAGAGCTAACAATCAAATATTAAGAAAAAAGTCATCTTTCTATGAACATTTCATTTCTTATCTTCTTTATTCTTACCTCCACTTCACTGCTTACTCAGTAGCACTCTTCTTTTCTGACCACTTTTTCTAAATACAAGTTGCATCTTAAATACAGTATTTTAACACATATTCCCTGATAGCTAGAACCCTTTGGGATATGGAGTCTGATCTTATACTATGCTAGTTTTTAATCATAAGAATCAGCATTATTGGAATTCTGGTATATAAAATTCCACAACTTTTACATATATATGTAATACATGTAATATATGCATATATGCATATATATATGTAACATACACATATACATATACAGAGAGACAAAATTTTCACATTCTGGGTATGCTTTAATCACTTCTGTTTTACAAAGCTATTAATAGTTAGTGGCTGTCTAAATTTCTTTTTCTGAAGAGCCAGGATGGTAAAGAGAAATGGGAGAGGGCTAGAATACTTTCCTGAACTATCATCTCAGGAGCTGGATATAGAAATTTGAGGATCTGAGCTACAAATGCTGCTCAAAAAAGACTATTTCTTGGCAAGTTTAGACACTCAGATGCACTTCACCATAGTGCAGTACATCAGTCTATAATTCAATAGGACTCTTGTGGGTCCAACACAAAGTATGCTATTTTAAAGCTTAGGACTTCTAATTCTATGGAGCTCAATATTCAAAGAACACAAAGGGCAAAGTTAAGTTGCCTTTTGGAAATAGGTATTCCTTTCACATGAGGAAACAGAGTTCCTTTCCCAACTTCTGGAGAGCATATGTCTTCAAGATGCTTTTTTTGAGGGGAGGGGGACATCACTGCTCTCTGGTGGTGGGAGTAGGAGGCTCAGTCCCACTGCTGGAATTGAACCTCCATCCCAGTGGGCCACAGTCCCACACACAACCACTATGCCACTGGGTTTATGTTGATCCCCCTTTCTTTCATTCAGGACAAAGACACAATGTCTTCAGTGGGATTCTCTGTTGAGAGACTACATGTTTCAGTTATCTGTGGACTATATTATGACAGGAGGGAGATCTAACATGACTATGGAACAAAACTCTTAATGTATAGTGTTGTTCATTACATTCAAATGCAAGCTTTTAAAAAAATCCCCTTTACTTTTTGGAATGGAATGAAAAGTTTTTACCAAGTTAAGGGCTATAGTCAATGGTATCTGGCATGATGACTGTGATTGGAGTGGCTTCTTGGTTGAATTTATAGTAGTCTGCAGTCCGTCTCCAGCATAGATTCAGTTACCGCAGCAACTAGCCTGGCAAATTCAATGGAAATATTACAGAGAACAACAATCCTAAATCCTCTAATTTCCTAACAAGGACACATATCTCTTCTATCACTTAGAGATAGAGAGCATACCTTTTATTTATTATCTTGACCTAAAAAAGTATTACATTGCAAATTGTATCCTTCATTATTTTACCATATGTTTTAAATTAACTTATATGTCAACGAAGACATCAAAACCACTTCAGTTTTACTCTTTCTCCTTTTATAGCCACTCAGACCATTATTTACACCTGAGGGGTCTGAAATTGAGAAAGTTTTTAAGGTTCTGGGTTTTCATTTCATTTGCTTATTTATTTAGGTTTTTAAAGAAGCATATTCTATGAAGTTGCACAGCCCACCTCAAGAAATGAAATCAGTTGTAATTATGAAGGATTCCTGAAGCCTCCCCCCCTATGTGGTTCACTTTCATTTATTTTCTCTCCCACTCTAATCTCCTCTCCCACCTTTCTTCCTGCCCCTGCCCCAGGCCCTAGCTTTCTCAAAGTCTTCAAAGTCTTATCTTTCAGTGTGAAAACCATTTGCTTTGTTTTCCTTATAATAATAATGTGGCAGTTATGTGCTTATGTTAATTTCATGATTGAGATGTAGGGTTGGAGTCTAGCCTGATCTGGAGATAGCCATTGAGTAGCCAATGAGGCCTGTGTGGGCATGGCTTTCTCCTGATATGTCTGGGAAATCTGGTGATATTTCTCTTCGTCTCCTGAAGATGAGAAGCTATCTTCTCCAGTTGTTGGGAGTTAGTTCTCAGAGACAGTGAATCTGGCAGTATCTGAGGAGCCAGAGAAACCACATAGCTTTGCCCTGATGGAGCCAGACCTCTGAAGCTGAAGAGGCCACGTGTAGACCCCCACCAGCTATGAGTTACTTCTGCCACCACTGGATGCTCTTGATGAACCCTGAGCCCTGGAAGCGAGGAGCCATGGGTAGACCCCTGCCAGCACCAGGATTCTGCACATACTGATCTGTGACTTCGTGAGTCGAAAGGAGACATTTTAGACTGGTGTCAGGCATATGGGCTAATATCGGACTTGTGACTTTGAGCTGGACTGGGTTGGGATGCTTTCTCCGTGTTCCATTCCTTTTATATATAAATTCTTTCCTTATATTCATATGCGTGTCTATGAAATTTGTTTCTCTAGCCTACCCAGACTAACACAAATGATATCATTAAATATATGTCTATATAAGCTTGACTAACCTAATAAACACAATGTTCTCTAGTTTTGTTGATGTCTTGTGGAATTAAGAAAGTTGTCATTTTCATTGATGCATAATATTCTATTGCATAAATATCAGGTTTATTCAACCATTCTTTTATGATCAGAGTTTTTGGTCATTTTCATGTTTTCATATTACAAAAACTGTAGCATTAAGCACATCTGTGCTTATGTCTGTTCATATTATATTCTGTATTTCTTTAGGTTATATACTCAGTTGAGGGATTGCTGGATCAAAACCACTTATGTATTTATTTGTTTAAGGAAGTATCATACTGATTTCCATAGTGGTTGCATAATTCTCGGTCCCACCAGTCATGTATGAGCCTTCCCATCTCTCCAAATCCTCTCTGACATTCATTATTATTATTTTTATTTTTTTCATAAAGAAATGGTGTTAAGTGGTATCTCAGTGTTGTTCTATTTTTATTTCTCTTATTGCTGATGAAGGCAAACATTTCTCCACCATATGCTTGTTAGTCAAGTACATGTTGTCTTTGATGAATTGTATTGTGCTTTGTGTCCTTTTTTTTATTGTGTTATTTGCAATTTCCCTAAGATGTGATTCTCCATAGATTTGGGGGAATGTTGTAGATACCTATAGATTTTGAGAATCAGTAAGTTATCTGATGTATTATTCCTAAGTATTTTCCCTAACCTTCAGGTTGCCTTTTAACTATTTTGATGACTCTTTTTGATGTGCATGAATATCTTATTTTAGAAGGTCTCATTTATTTTACCTCCTATAGTGTGTATATTTTCTATTATGTGTGTTTATGCATTGTATAAAGGTATTTAAGTGTGTTCCTAACTTTTCATTGGTAGTCTGTATATTTGTGGGGATAATATTGGTGTCTATATTTGATCTACATTGGGTTGGTTTTTGTACATGGTGTGATGTATAGGTCTTTAAACAAGACCTATACTCTTTTTGCAGGTAAAGATCTTGTGTTCTTTTTTTCCAGCAGCATTTATAGGACAGAGGATCACTTTCCCATTTATTTGTTTTAATCTTTTATCAAAAATTAGGTGTCTAAGAAAATCCAGAACAGGTAACACTTCAGGACCAATAATGAGAGTATTGATACCAGGAGGGTAGGAGGAAAGGTGGGGGAGTAGAAGGAACTGATCACAATGATTGACATATAATAGCCCCCTCCCCACCAAGGTAATGGACAACAGAAAAGTGGGTGAAGGACAATGGTTGGTGTAAGACATGAAAAAATTATAATTTGTAAATTATCAAGGGTTTGTGAGAGGAGGAGGGTGAAGGAGGGAGAGGGAAAAGTTAGGAAGTGATACCAAAGGTTCAAGTAGAAAGAAAATGTTTTGAAAATGATAATGGCAACATATGTACAAATGTGCCTAAACACAATAGATGGATGGATGGATGGATGGTGATAAGAACTGTAAGATACCCCAATAAAATTATTTTTTAAAAATTAGTTGTCTATCGGTACTTATACCTATTTCTGAATTCCCAGCTCCAAACCTTTGGTCTTCATATCTATTATTGCATCAAGGTCTTTTGATTGTCCTGGCTATATAGTCGGTTTTGAAATTTGGGAGTGGAAGGCATCCTGTCTTGTTTTTATTTTTTCAATAGTGTTCTATTTGTTATGGTGTTCTTTTCTTTCATTTAAAGATGGCAATTAGTTTTTCCATTTCTTTGAGGAGTTGTGGTGGGATTTGGATTTTAAAAAAAGGAGATAGAAGGAAGAACTTATGCCAAGGGCTCAAGTAGAAAATATTTGGAAATGAAGATGGCAACATGTGTACAAATTTGCTTGATACAAATGATGTATTGAATGTTATAAGAGCTGTTAAAGCCCCCAAATAAATCATTGGGAAAAAAGTTACAGTTTTAGAGACCCACTGAGAGCAGTTTTACCCTCACCTCTTGGTCACTGTGTGTTGAAATATACAAGGTTGGTGGTAAGTTTGTTCATTTTTGAGTTTCTGTAAAGATACATAGTCTTAGAAATGAACAGAATCATGTGGAGTTTGGGGATATGTGTATATATAATGTATATGTACATATATATAATTTCAGTGAATTATAAGTAGGTGGCTGAAAGTAAATTTTCTAAATTAAAAGAAAAAGAAATACCATTTAATTTGTAAAGTGCTTTTGGTACACTGAATATTTTTCACTGTGTCTAGTCTACCTATCCAGGAGCATGTTAACTTGTTCCATTTGTGTAAGTTTCTTTTGATTTCCTGTAGAAGTGCTTTGTAGTTTTTCTTGTCTTTTGGGTTTTGTTTTCATTATTATATAACTGTTATAGACTGGCCAAAGAGCTAATGTTTGGCTTACATAAATGTCTAGTGTGCCAATTTGACTTAGATAGGCAAGGACTTGGGGGAGGGGGGGGAGAAATGACATTTTGAGTCCACAGATAGAGTAGATTGACTGTAGGCTTCAGCTTTTGGCTACCATATATCATCAGTCACACAAGGGGCCTTAATGACCCTATATGGCTTTGGACATCAATGGAAAATTGACCATGTGATCAATTGTGTTGTCTGGGTAGTTTTCTTTTCTCCTTAGAGAGGGTCCTGGGTCTGTTAGGAGAAAGGTTGGTAGAGTGATTCAGCCATTTTTTTTAGTTAAAGAGTTTTTGGTTTGAATTAAGTCAGCTTGTGAAATTGAGCAAAATATCCAGATTTCCTATTAAAATAATTTGCCTCTGCTCCTGACCATTTGTCCTTGTTTATTAGTAAAAATTAAGTATTACTTTT
The DNA here is from genome assembly GCA_004026705.1 of Nesogale talazaci. Lineage (NCBI taxonomy): Eukaryota > Metazoa > Chordata > Mammalia > Afrosoricida > Tenrecidae > Nesogale > Nesogale talazaci. The sequence continues at coordinate 98,253 of PVJH01002866.1, forward strand.
GTCAGCTGACCATCTATTTTTGCTTGTATCTTTCTTGGGACACTGTATTCTATTGATTATTTTTATATTTCTGTGGGTCAAAGTTTATGGACTCCAATCTTCTAAGTCATTGTGACAATTGTGATGCCCGACTTCAGGCAGTTCAGTGATGTCACTTGATTTCCACTGCTTTAGTATTCTGTCCTAATTGAGCTATCATTCATGTTACTGTAAATGAGGCAAGTTTAATAATGACCTCTTCTGTCAGCACTGGCTTGTGAAGAAAAGTTCAATATTGAACTTTTCAATGAATCTAGTGCCCTTCTCATTATGTATTCCTGATGGTTCTTGTAGGTGGTCTACCCTCTCAACCTTCCAATGGAACCATAATCATCTGATATTTGTTCTAGCTGCTTATACCTTATACATTTTAATGCACTAACTTCCCTGAACATTTTAATGCCTCTTACCACAGTCTTCAATGTCAACTGTGGCATTTAAACTCTGTTTAATGTGGGTTATGGCTCTTTCAATGCTTCTAGAAGTAATACCAGTGGCTTTTACACTATTTCCTTGGGTCCTTGCCAGAATATTAAATTCTGTATGTCAGAAGAAAGTTCCCAAGTGCATATATTTTTTGTATCCCATTTTTGTTGTTGTTGTTATTCTGACATCCTTGATCATGCACCCTTAAAATTCAGGCCCAGGCATACTTTCCTGGCTCCTGCTAAAATATATTGGCTCAATTTCATGCTTCATTTAAGACAGAGTCTCTTTTCACTCACCTTCTGGTTGGTTTTGCCTGACCTTGAGTTTGTAACATATCTGAACTTTAGTTTCCTTGTCTGTAAGCAAATTAATACCTACCAGAGATTTTGTGACAATGAATTGCAATGATATTGGTAACATTCTCAGCAACATAATTTGCACATAATAATAGCAGATAGCTTTTAAATATTTTTTCAGGGCTCATATACCATCCCTTGGTGGTATATTGAAAGGACTTTTCCTGTCCACAATAAATTTAAGGGGATCTGGTATTGTAGTGGTTATGAGCTGGGCTGCTACCTATGAGGTGAACAGTTCCAACCCACCAGCCTCTTTGACGGAGAACATCTTGGCTTTCTCCTTCTGTAAATTTATAGTCTCAGAAGCTCACAGAGGTGGTTGTAATCTGCCGTATAAGGTTGTTATGAGTCAGAATTGAATCAATGACAGTGAAGTTGGTTTGTCTGTGGTTGTGTGCGTCTGTTTGGTTTCCCAATGTCATCAAGTAACTTCCAACTTACAGCGACCCTATCACCTATTTCCAGGACTCTCTACTGCAGCAGGTAGTTCCCCACCTCTCTCTCTAGCTGAATAGCTGATGGGTTTGAACTACCAAGCCTTGGTTTTTCAATTGATGCATATATATATATATGTGAAAACTGGACAATGAGGAAGGAAGACTAGAGAATAATTAATGCATTTGAATTGTTGAAAACAGTGTTGGCAAAAAAGATGAAAAGTATCACAGTCTGTCAGAAGAACAAACAAATCTGTCATGGGGAGCACTGCGAGAATGTTCCTTAGAAATGAAGATGGCGAGGCTTCATTTTGCATTATAGCTAAATTCTGTGTATTTGAAGGATGTTATGGAAGTCAGTGAAAACCCTAAGTCCATGTGCAGAGTCCCAAAGGAGATAAAACTTCTATTGAATTCCTTCTGATTATTAGCCAAAGATATCAAAAGCCCTGCCCCCAGTTAAAGTGCATAAAAATGTGTATTACCTTCACCCTTCGCCATCCATCCCAGGGTAGGGCTTGCTTCAGTATGTTCTTGGTTGAGATCATCATTCTGGGGCAGTACTAAGATTTTCATAGCCATGAGTCATGCCCTAGCAGTTGTGCCTAGACTTGCTTTATTGAAAGACACTGGACTATTCTTGCAAACTCGTCTATCTAACATCATGTATGTGTCTCAATTATTGATCTATTCATGGTCCCACTTCTGTGATATATTGATCTGCCCCCAATTATAAATTTGTGACAATTTCTTTTATTTCATGTGTTATGAAACTAGAATCCTGACTGTGAATACTCAGACACCATGATGTTCTCCTTCATACAGATCATGTATCTCTGTGCTAGATTTTTATCTTTTCATACTTAATAACTGTTTCCCTTACATTGTAATTGAGATCTTGTTGTCTTTTTGTACTCTAAGATAATTCTAGGAACTTTGAACAACTTATAAGAAGTAATCAGTCCCTGGAAAAGCACAGCACATTTGGTAAAGAATCAGCTAAAAATGCAGAAGATCCTCAACGAAGTGATTGACACAGTCACAGCAATAGTGGACTCAGACACACTAACAAAGGTAAAGATGGCACAGGGTCAGGTAGTGTTTCCGTTATGCTGTATCTAGTTAGTTAATTTATTTATTTTTAAATAAGTCTCTGGTGGGTTTGAACTGTCACCATTTGGATTGGCAGTCAAGTGCTTAAGCTTTGCATGACCAGAGCTCTTCTTGATTTATAGAGGCGGGTAGGGTAGTCTTTAAGAGTCAAAGAAGGCTTCTTAGGGGAACTGAAATTTAAGAAGACACTCGAAGAACAAGGAGGACTGCAAAAGCTCGACTGGATTAGAGGAAGGTTAGAGGAAGGTGAGGTGAATTCTTTCAGACATTATTTACTCTATGGTCTCTTCACCTTGGAAGAGTTTGGTAATCTGAATTTTGCTGACCATTGCAAGTTTTAAATAGACAATTTGAAGTTGATGTTGGACTGCTAATTTTAGATCTCCTGTTAGAATGACATGGGATCTTGAATTGAAGAGTGTGGGTGGAGAGGCAAAGTGGTATCAGAGAATGCATGGATAAGTGCTAAGAACAAAAATGTCTTTAGGCCTGCTGCAATGAGAATTGAGACAGTCTTTTACATTCAGCATTCCTTTCTGTCGTCATTGTTATTATAATAATAATCTTAGTATCCAATATGGAAGGCGTCCTGTTGGTGCAGTAGGTTAAGCATCGGCTGCTAACTATAAAATTAACTGTTCAGACCGACCAGTTTCTCCACAGGAAGACGAGGAGACTGCTCACTGCTCGTGTTGTGATTTACATCCTTGGTAGCCTTGTACTGTGGGCTGGAAGTCCTATGCAGTAGTTTTACTATGTCCAATAGAGTCCCTAACATTCAAAATGGATTCTCTCAGGCAGTCGGTTATTGTTGGTTATCTAGCACCCATTAAGTATTGGATCATGTGCTTCACACTCATCATCTAATTTTGTCTTAACAACTCTGAAAGGAAGGTATTATAATTGTGTACATTATAATTTACATTTTCTATATATAGGATCAATCCTATCAACATGCAAATGTAATGGTATTTCTCTTTAAAATATTTACATGGAGCAAACAGTACCAAATTCCTTAACTATAACTGCTCACTTTGTTTTATCTCATTTTCTTACTCTCTTCTCCATTGTCAGTTCACAGTCTTCTTCTGATTCTTTTCTAATGCAAACAATTTTAATTAATATTAGAAAAGAATAATAAATCTCAAATGCACAGTTCAATGTTTTGAGATTGTTTGCATTCATGTGAAGAGAACCCCAAACAATAAATTTAACATTTTCACCACCTGAGAAAGTTTCCCGTGTCTTTTATAGTCATGTAGTAGCTTTCCTACCAGAATTATCCCTACAATGTATAGATTATTGGTTTGGGATTTAATATCATAATGTAATCATACTGGAATTATATTTTCTGATTCTGCTCTCTTTTGTATGACAATTTTTTTTAGATGTATCCACCTCAAATCTGTAGGTTATATAGTTCCCAATAGCCAATTGACCTTGAGAAATTTGCTCTGCTTAGAGTCAAAATGTCCTGTAATCAAAACAGGACAGTATTTACACAGTAGAAATATGACCCAAATTGCACATATTTAAAACAATGCTTAAAAATGAATCAATAACATAACCTAAATACAAAATCTAAATGCATAACACTTTCAAAAGAAATATAAAGGAAGAATTCTAGAAAGCTTTTTTTATTGCAATATATTCTTAGAAATATGACCAATAATAGAAAAATAGATAAATTAGACTTCATGACAATTAAACACTTTTAGATTCAAGTGATATTATTAAAAAATTAAATGACAATAGAATTGGAGAAATTATTTGGATAGCATGTATCATATAGGGATTTCACATGCAAAATATATAAAGAACTTAGAGTTTGACGCAAAAATACTAGGAACATAATTAAAAGGTGAAAAAAGGATTTGAAGAAACATTCAAAGATATTTAAATAGTCAACTGACATATGAAATGATGTTCAGTATCATTAGGTTTTAGGGAAACACAAATAAAAATCAAAGTAGGATACCATTTGTGGTGGTCATGTGCTTATGTTAATTTCATGATTGACATGTAGGGGTGGTGTCAAACCTGTTAAACTGGAGAAAGCCATTGAGTAGCCAATGAGGCGTCTGTGTAGGCATGGCTTTCTCCTGATACATCTGGAAAATCTCACAATATTTCCCTCGTGAAGATGAGAATCTATCTCCCCAGTTGTTGGGAGTTAGTCTCAGAGATGATGAATCACGGACAAGACAAGACGGCACCATCTGAGGAGCCGGGGGAGAAGCCACACAGCTTTGCCCTGATGGAGTCAGACCTCTGAAGCTGGAGAGTTCATGTGGGGACCCTTTTCAGCAATGAGTTGCTTCTGCCACCACTGGATGCTGTTGATGAACCCTGAGCCCTGGAAGTGAGGAGCCATGAGGAGAACCCTGCCAGTGCCGGGATTCTGCACCCACTGACCTGTGACTTTGTGAGTCAGAAGGAGCCATTATAGACTGGTGTCAAGCATAAGAGCTAATATTGGACTTGTGGCTTTGTACTGGACTAGGTTGGGATGCTTTCTTAATGTCCTATTCCTCTTATATATAAACTTTTTCCATATATCCATATGTGTGTCTATGAATTTGTTCCTCTATTCTACCCAGACTAACACACCATTTCAGCACTACTAGGATAGTTGTTAGCAAGAAACAACAGGAGAGAGTCAACAAGTGGTGGTGAGGATATGAAGAAACTAGAATACTTGCTTATTGCTGATGGGAATATAAAATGGTACAAGCCCAGTGAAAAACAGGTTGACCAAGTATACCAAATGACTTCTAGTTCTACAGTCAAGAGATTTTAAAACAGAACAGACACTCAGACTGACATACATGCACATCAATGTTTACTGAAAAGTTGTTTTCAATAAAAAAAGTGTGAAAACAATGTAAGTGCCAAAAAATGAATAAATAAACAAAATATCATATATATGTACAATAGAGTATTAATTTATCATAAATAAAATTGAAATTGTGACATATGCAGTACCATAAGGGTGAACCTGAACACATTAGGCTGAGTTGAATAAGTCACACACAACAGAACAAATATGATATGGTCACACTTTCATGAAATATCTGCAACAGGTAAATTTATTGAAATAGAAGAATATGAGTGCATATGGAGAGGGAGGGCACAATAGTCAGTACTAAAAATTAATAAGAAAAGTCATACACACAGCTCACAGTAACCATAGAACATAGTTATCTGGCTAAAAATAAATTAGTAGGTCAATCAGTCAGTTAGCAAATGCATACATGCATGCATACATTTTGTTGTTTAGAAAAAAATGCTAGTAGTTGTATATGCCAGTAGTTCATTTCTAAATATTATTGTTTTGTCTGAAAACATCAAAATTTGAATATCGACTTTCATACATATCGGCATTTTAGTTGTGTCAAGGTTTGGTCATTATGAGCAGCTGTTCTAAGCACTTAGTACAAGTTTTTTTAGTGGAGATATGTTTCTTTTGGGTCTTTGATAGATTTCTAGATATTGTCTGGTAAGTATTAAGCATAATTTTAAATTCAAAGAAGATACTGCCAAACAAATTTTCAATGTGATTGGAACATTTTATACTCCAACGAGGCATATATGAAAGTTCTATTTGAAAGACACTGAGCTTCGACTCAAGTACTCCCTCAACACATGAACACTATGTTCTACCAATCTGGCATTCTGTGATGTTCACCTTCCCAACACAATTGCTGAAGACAAAATGGGTGCATAAGTAAATGATGTGAAGAAAGCTGATGGTGCCTGCCCAGCTACTGAGGGAGATAGTATTGGGAGGTAGTAAAAGCTTGAAGATAAACAAGCAGCCATCTAGCTCAGAAACAACAAAGTCCACATGGAAGAAACACACCAGCATGTGTCATCATGAGGTATCAATGGGATCAGGAACCAGGCATCAAAAACCAAAATGCCTATCTGTAGACAATTGGACATCCCCTCACAGAAGGATCACAGGGAGGGGATGAGCCAGCTGATGTGCAGTAGAGCACTGATGAAACACACAACTTTCCATTAGTTCTTTTGTGCTTCCTTCCCCCCACTATTATGACTTCAATTCTGCCTTACAAATCAGATTAGAACATGCACTCTGCTACAGATGAGAGACTGCAACACAGAGAATCCAGAATAGATACCCCTTCTACTCCAGGGCCAACAATGAGAGATACTGAGATGATTAGGGGAGGGTGGGGTGGAGAAAACGGGTATAGATCACAAGGATCAACATAGAACCACCTCTTAGGGGGACAAACAACAGAAAAGTGGATGAGGAACAATTGAGGATGATGTAAGACATGAAAATAATAATCTATAACTTATCAAGTGTTTATGAGGGAAGGTGGGTGGATAGGGAGGAGGAAGAAATGGGGAACTGATATCAGGGACTCAACTAGGAAGAGAATGCTATGAAAATGATGATGGCAGCATATGTGTACATGTTCTTGACACACTGGATGAAAGTATGGATTGTGGTAAGAGTTGTAAGAGCCCCCAATAGAAGTATTTGATTAAAAATAGAAAATGTACAACAAATGTACAAAAATGCTTGACACACTGTACTATATATATGTATATAAAAGCTATATGAACTCCCAATAAAATGATTTATTTTTTCAAAAAATAAAGGATGAAAGCAGATTTCAAAAAAGATAGGAACTTGTTCTTGATCATACAGCAGCTAAAGCAAAGAGAAGAATTGAAATAAAATATATGAGCAGATCATTTCAAAAGAAAACTTGAGAAGACACCATGTGTCATAATGAAAGACATGGACATGGCTAAACATATCTCAAGCTGAAAAAAGAACTAAGCAAAATTTCAATCCTGAGGTTAGAAGATTGAAAGATGAGCCAGAATTAACTTGATGGCAGTGAGAGTCTGAGAGCAAGATGGACAAAATATGGGACTCTGCAGGAAGCACCAAAGATAGGAGTCACTGAGTCAGAGTCAGTGTAACAAGAAGTTCATATTGAAATACTTCAAGAGGAGACATATATCAATAATTGATGATATAAGCTGAAAATTCCAATCTGTACTGATGGAAGGAATTAGCAATAAGCAAGTTTCCAGGAATTGATGAAATACTAACTGTTCAATAAATTGATGTAGCACTGGAAGCATTTATGTCTGTGCCAAGAAAATTTGAAGATAACTACCTGTTCAATGTAATGGCAGAGATCCATATTTGTAGTGATTCAACAGATTGAAGAAAATATTAAATAACATAATTAATATAAAACACAAGTGCATTTTTACTGAGGATAATTTAAAAAATAGAAGTTGTGGTACATAGACATGAAGCTACCAGAAATACAAGCCACACTCAGAAGAGGACTTAGAACAAGTGATATCATTGCTGAGGTCAAAGAGATCTTGGCTAGAAACAGATAATACCAGAAAGAACACAATAACTTGTGCTTTGTTGAGTAAGTCATAGCATCTGACTATGTAGATCAAAACAAAGTATTCCCCAAAATTGGGAATTCCAGAACACTTATATATGCTGATGCTGAGCATATAGCTGAAAATCAAGGCATTGAAAGAGAACAATTTTAAAATAAAGAAAGGTGTGTATTGGGGCTGTGTGATTGCACCATATTTCCTTGTTCTGAGTGCTGAGAGAATGATTTGAGGTGCTGGACTGTATGAAGACAAGCATTACACATGGTTGGAGGGAGGCTCATTAACAACCTGTGTTAAGCAGATGACACAACCTTGCTTGTTGACAATGAGGAGGTCTTGAAATACTAATGAAAATCAAAGGCTACAGCCTGAATATGGATTGCAACTCAATATAATCTAAACCAAAATCTTTACAAATGTACCAATTGACAACTCTATGATAAATACTGAAGAGACTGAAGTTATCAAGGATTTCATGCTGCCTTGATCTGCAATCAATTCTCATGGAAACAGCAGTCAAAAAATGATGTATTTCATTGGGAAAATCTACTGCACATGACTTCTTTAAAATAGAAGGTTGGTGGTCAGGTGGGTAAGGTGCTTGAAAACTAAGATGTACCTGACCCAAGCCATATTTTCCATCTTTTCACAAGCATATAAAGACAGGACAATGGAAAATATAATTTGGAGAAAGATTGATACTTTAGAATTTCACCCTTAGCAAAGAATATTAAAACTATATTCAAGTACATTCAAAAATAATATTAGAAAGAAATCATCTTGAAAGGTGGGTAGTCAAAATGCACTTTAGAAACAAAGATGGTAAGGATTCATCTCCTGTACTGTAAGCACATCATCAGGAGGACCAGTCCTTGGAGAAGGACACCAGGCATGGTCATCTGGAGAGTCAGCAAAAAAAAAAAAAAGAGGGCATTTTTATAAAAATCAATTGAGACAGTGGATGTAACAATGGGTTCTAATGATAATTCAGAGAAAACTGTTGTACTAAAGTCATGGCATACCTTGACAAGGCCTGCTTTCGAGTAAATTGTGTAGCCAAGAACCTGATATAAATGTATTCAAAAGAGACTAAGAAGTCATTTGGAGAAATTTAATTTCAAGCCACAGTGAGATATTTCACACTCACTGGATTCACTAAAGCAGCCGCCTGACACTAAATATGGATAAGGATATTGAGAAGATGTAACTCTCATATTCTTCTTTAGAGTATGAAATGCTAGAGTTAAAAAATTGCTCGACAGTCTCTTTAAACATATGTTGTTGCTCTGTGGTATAAGTTGGTTTAATCTCAGAGTGACCATAAGTACAGCAGAAGCATTGCCCTGTTCTGCACAGGTTTGCAATGATCATCATTTTGGAATATAAAGTATGTCTTATCCCATTTACCATTTCGTAAGATGTTTTGCTCTATATTCTTTGAAGACTTCCTGCACTCACTCCTCTTCTCTTGGTGGCCACTCCTTCTCATGAGCCTCCTCCGTAGGTTCCCCATGATTTCTTCACTTCTGACATCAGCATAATCTAGGACTTAGTCCCTTGTCCTCTTCCCTGCTCTGACTACTTTGGAGCTCTTGTTAAGTCTCATGACTTTAAATCAACTCCTATTTCCTGTCCTGACTTCTTCCATGTGAACCTCAGATCGATACCAAGCAACGTAATTCCTATTTTTACTTCAGATATCTAAACACAGTTCTTGGTATTCTTTGGAAGTGCTGTATTTCCTGTCTAAATGAATGACACCTCATTCTTCTAAGTCACCTAATCCTGGTTTTTCCTCCTTCCTACATCCTAGGTGATAATTAGATTATGTGCCCTCTTGACTAGGCCAGGATTCTCAGCAGTTTGCCAGTTAAGATGTAGTAATCCACGACGATTTTACCTAACACAATAATGCAATCAACACAAGAATGGGATCCACTTTAAACAATAACCATGCCATATTTCATTCTATTGTGTATAAGTTTAGTGTAGGTCAGAGTAGACTCGATGGTACCACCACCAACATCATAAACAATCAGTTGTCAGAAGATAAAAATGGGATGCAACCCCATTACTTAGGTGACAGCCTTGTTGCAATTCTTTAGGGTGTGGTCTGTTTCCAGTATAGGTTACCACTGGAAAAGCTTTTTCACTGTTTGCTGGGTCAGGATTCTGCATCTGGTTCATTCATTGGACTATAGCTAACGAACTGCCTGTTTCATTACCTGCAGGTCTTGGGCATCACGAGAGTACTCACATCTGACCTTGGGGTCATTCACCTTTGTAGTCATCAGCCTATGGTCTTCCTGCCAATCTTGGTGTGATCAGCCCTCAAAGCTAGAAGAATCAGGAGAAACTTCCAGCTTAAGAACTAGTTCACAGTCCTGGAATGTATGTGAACCATTTCCTTCGTATTTCTCTCTCTCTCTCTCTCTCTCTCTCTCTCTCTCTCTCTCTCTCTCTCTATCACACACACACATTCATATGTAAGGTTCACTGAAAAAAAAAAAGGTTTACTGTTTTTGCTTTTCTAGAGAAACCTAACACATTCCCCCCGTATCAAATATATCAGGAAATCCCATTAATTATTAGATCTTGAAAACTGAACTAGAATCAAATTACTTCTCACTATCTTCCACACTATCTCAGATGAAGTGATTAACATCTCTCATTGAAATTATTGAAACAGTGTCCTACCTAACTAGTGTGCCTGCTTCCAACTATCTTCTTATAACCTCTTCTAAAAACAGCAGTCACTGAGGTCCTCTGGGAATGTCATTTGGATCATATTGCTTTTTACCATAATCCCTTGGTTTAAAAATCATCTTTTGCTATGTACCAGTCTGTTGATTGAACAGAACAAGGGAATGCTGCATAGCTTAAAATCGGGAAATGTGTACAACAGGATTGTGTCTTCTTACCATGGAAATTCAATCTATATTCTGAGTATATCATCAAAGAATCTGCATATGTGAAGAAAAATATGGCAAGACAACTCTGTAAAATAAGAAGAACTTGAAGCACTTGCCAATGAAGATCCATGACTGCAGTCTTCAGTATAGATTATCATATTTTTTGGACCATAAGACACACTTCTCTTCCCCCCACCCCCGAAAGTGGGGGCAAAACAAGGGAGCAATTTATGGTCTGAAGGTACATCTTTAGTGTACAGGTACTATTTGGTTCAGAATTTTTTTTCTTCTTTTGCTTCTCTAAAAACTGGATGTGTCTTATGATCAGGTCTGTCTTATGGTACATCTTTGTGTAAAGAAGACCAAAATACTCACAATTGAAGCAATAGGTAAGTGCCATCATGATATATGAAGAAAAGGTTGAAGTTGTTAAGGAGTTTGCCTTGTTTGGATCAACAATGTTCGTGAAAGCAGCAGTCCAGAGATCCAAGGATGTTTTGCCTCTTCAGGGCATTAAAAAGCAAGAACGTTACCTTTAAGAACCAAGTCATGATATTTTCAATGGTCTCATTTGCAGGTGAACACTGGGCAATGAATAAAGAATACCGACACAGATTTTCTCCCCCTAAAGAGTAGATTTTGTCACTACTTCCAATAACAATAGCTATTTTCTCATGGGAAATTATCAAGCATGTATTCATATACTGGTTTAGTAAACCCTAAATTTCCTTCTGTTTTCCTCCCAAAAGCAATATTTTGAATTATGACTTTATTTGTTTATTATTTTTATTGGGATTTAATACATGGGTCATTCCATAGTTTAATCACTTCAAGCAGAATTGTACAATTCCGCAACCACAATCAGTTTCCAAATATTTTGCTTCATGTGTTCCTTGATATCATCTGCCCTTCATTCTACCACCACACTGAACTTTCACAATTTAGGCTCCGATACTATATGGGTTACAGGGACTGTTGATGGTGTCTGTGGTAGGTAGGTTAGTTGTATCGTGCAACATCACCAATAAACACACTTGGGATTGCCTGAAGAGCGGAGAGATAAATAGCTTGGCCAGCCTTGCACTTCTTGTCTCTTTCTCCTTCATCATCAGGCCAGTGCGTAGCCAGCTGCCCTGCTTGTTCTCTGCCTCCATTTGCAAACTACACTACCTGTGGGACACCTAATCCATGAACTGTGTCACTGTAAGTTGAGGTTCCTTAAAGCCTAGCTTCACCATGCTACTAGAATATACATTTCTTGAGCTGGAGACTGTCAGACTCTGTCATCTGCATCTGGCTGACTGTTGGTGAGCTGCCTTGCTTTTTTGCTGGTTGTGGCTAGATAGCCTGCCTTGCTCTACAGAGGACTGCCCAGCAGCCCTCAAGACTCGAAGGACTGCCAGTGTATTAGCTTTCTCATGGAAGTGAGTTGCACTGAGCCATTTGCACTGATTTATAGATGAATAAAACTGTTTATTTCTTATGTTATCTATTTAAATATATATAATTATTACTGTGCTGGTTTTGTTTCTCTAGAGAACCCAGTCTAACGTAGTCTCCTTCTTCCATGGGGACTTAGTTGACATGTCTCTTAGATGACTGCTTCTTTGGAGGCAAGCCTTTCAGACTGCATGTGCTATTTTTCTGATAGCTAGGCCCCATCTAAATTCTTCACTACACTTTTTATAGCACCTTGTTCATTTCCTGATGCTCCTGCATCTGTGCTCTCTTTCAGGTGGTGAGTATTGAGCAGGGAAATGATGTAAGAATTAATTGTTCTTAAGTTGGAGCTAGGAATTAGTGCAAACCCCAAATCCATTTTTGGACCTATGTTTTGCTGTTGTTGTGTTTTTATTTTTTTGTTTTGTTTTAACTTTAATTTATTCTCATTTATGAGTTAATATATATATATATATCATATCATTCCATAGTTCAATTGTGGCTCCTGCAACTCTTTAGTTGCTGTCCATACAGGCTCATCAATCATAGCTATCATTTCTTGAAAAACAGAAAAACAAAATTAACACAACTAATAAGAGGGTGACCCCAATGACATAGCACCTCTGGAATATGCCCTAATCTGAACAAACAAAAATAAAATAAAGCATAATGTCCATCACCTGTTTTCTGGAATGATACATATCTTAATGCAGCATAGAGGGTGGATAAAAATTGTTGCATTTGAATTTTGGTGCTGGAAAAGAATATTGAAAGTAGCATGGAGTACTGAAAGGACAACTAATATGAATTGGAGGAAACAAGGACAGAATTCTTCTTACAGTCAAGGACAGCAAGACTTAGATACATTGGATGTATTATCAGGAAAGAACAGTTCCTGGAAAAGGACATTATGTTAGGGTAGAGGGGCAGCAAAGAAGAGGCAGGCTCTCCACCCTCCTCCCAGTAGAATTTACTTCAGAGGACAGCACTGATGCTAAGCTCAGGGAGAAAGACATATCTGATAAGAGCACATGCAAGCAAATGAAGGGGGAGGAAGAGATAGTGGAGCACATCCTGACCCACCAAGCCTTGAGGATGATATCCCTGCTCAGAGCAGCCAAAGCACAGAGAGAACCAAATGGTCAGCCACACTATAAGACATGACACCTCTCCCTGATCTATAGCCCTACAGGGAACAACACTGGAGACACAGTGTGGGTATTGAGCCCAATCTGATCCATAGGCATGCAGCAGAACAGCAAGGGGAGCAGTGCAAGAAAGTGCCCAGAGAGTACCAAAAATATCAAAAGAGTTCTTTGGGGCCAAGTAATGATACCCCATCAGACTTGACCTGAAAATACTCCTAAAAGTCAACAAACAGACCTTGACCTATTTACAGGTTTTTCTTTATTTTGTCATTGGTTTTTTGTTGCCGTGGTTTTGTTTGCTTTTATTGCTTTGCTTTACTCTTTCTTGTTTTTGTGCATACTGTTATGTCTGCAGGTCAATCTAGATAAGATAGGCTGGATAAACAATCTGGAGGAGAAAACAACAGGACAGGCAGTTCTGGAGGGACATAGGAGAAGGGGAGGTGGGAGAAAGGAAATCGTGTTAACAAACCTAGGGACAAAGGAATAAAAAGTGATCCAAAATCAGTGGTGAGGACAGTGTAAGAGGCCCAGTAGGGCTTAGTCAAGGGCAATATAACTGAGAGAAATTACTGAAACTCAAATGAAAGCTGAACATGATAGTGGGATAAGAGGAAAGTAAAAGGAAATAGCAGAAAGAACTAGAAGGCAAAGGGCACTTACAGAGGTCTGAATACTGACATCAACCATAATATGTAAATATATTTATATATGATGATGGGGAGATATATCTATTTGCATATATTTATGGGTTTAGTATTAAGGTAGCAAATGAACATAGGACCTCCATACAAGTACCCCCTCAATGAAAATCACTTTGTTCTATTAAACTGGCATTCCATGATGCTCACCTTTCTGACAGGATCACTGAAGACAAATGTGTACATAAGCAAATGTATTGAAGAAAGTTGACAGAGTTCATCTATCAAAAGATATAGTTTCAGAGGTCTTAAAGGCTTGAAGACAAACAAGCCACCGTCTAACTGAGAAGCAGCAAAGCTCCCATGGTAGAAACACACTAGCCTGTGTTATCATGAGGTGTCAAAGGGATCTGAGATCAGGTTTCAACAACAACAAGAAATCATATCATTGTGAATGAGGAGGAGTGCAGAGTGGGACCCCAAAGCACATCTGTAGGCAACTGAACATTCCCTTGCAGAAGGGTCACAGAGAAGAGATAAGCCAGACCATGTGCAATGTAGCACAGAGGAGACATATATATTTCTTCCAGTTCTTAAATGCTTCCTCCCCCCTCCCCCCACTTTCACAATCCCAATACTATCTTACAAATACAGGTAGACCAGAGGATTTACACTGGTGTAGATAAGATCTAGAAACACAAGAAATTTGGGACAGATTAATCCTTCAGGACCAGTGGTAAGAGTGGTGATACTGGGAGGGTAGAGGGAAGCTTTGGTAGAAAGGGAGGATCTATTATAAGGATCTACGTATGGCTCCCTCCCTTGGGTATGGATAACAGAAAATTGACTGAAGGGAGACATCAGTCAGTGTAATACATAAAAAAAAGAATTTATAAATTATCAAGGCCTCATTGGGAGAGAAGAGTTGGGAGGGATGGGAAAATGAGGACTTGATACCAGGGGTTCCAACAGAAAGGAAATGTATGAGAATGACGTGACAACAAATGTACAAATCTGCTTGGCATAATGGATGGATGGATTGTGATAAGAGTTGTATGAGCCCCACATAAAACGATGTAAAAACAAAAAAACCTAAAAGGAAAACAAAGCAAAAAGAGGCAGACTCTTAGGGAGATGGTTTGTCACCATGGCTATAACTAGGTGCTTAGCCATAGGTCCAGGAAGTGTTTAAGTCTTTGGTGCTCTGAGTCACTATGGGTCAGAACTGATTCAGTGGCACTTAACAAGAATGACAGGGTGGCAGCAAGTGGCATACTGGTGTGAACAAATATAAACAACTTTCTTGCCTTCTTGGATCTTGTGGTTTACCCCCAAAGATGGGCTTAGTTATTTCATAGTGATTCTAATAATTGTCACAAAGGATATGTGCATGGATTGATGTCTATATAATGAGGTCTATATAATTGAAGTCTATATAATGAGGTCTATATAATTGAAGTCTATATAATGAGGTCTAGAGGGACTTCTGGGATGAAATTAATTTGAAATATGAAAAATGACTTGCTTTTGTTGGGTGCTATCAAGTCCACTACAACTCAGAGTGACTTTATATGGCACGTGGAACTGTCCCATAGAGTTCCAAGTCTGTTATCTTTATGGGGTCAGATTGCAGATCTGTTCTCCCATGGAAACACTGGTGGGTTTGAACTGCCGACCTTTGCGTTTATAAGTGACCACTTTGCCACCAGTATTCATTCAAAGATGTGTGTGAGTTAAGAAAGCAATGCTGATCTTGTTGGCATTCAAATAACCTTATGATTAGAAAATAGTCACCTGCAAATGCAAAACCAAATTCATATGTCTCTAAACACTTAGTTCATAAGTATCATGTAATAGGGTATTTAGCATCCTTGATGCTAAATATAGAGAGCATGATTTGTCAAGGTGGTGAGATCCATAGGTAATGCACCCTGAACTTCAGCACAGGATCAAGGGCTTTCTTCTTCTTCGTTTCCTTTTTAATCTCAGTACCCTTCATTCACTTTTAGCATAAGACATACATTTTGAGATGGGTAAGAAGCAAATCTAATTTATTAAGAACCATAGTCAGGGAATCAAGCTCAAAATATGCATTTGGTTAAGATCAGTCATAACCATAATTGCCTCTAGATGACTTACTACATATGTGGCACAGTTCCAACCATTTCTTATGAATTCGTTTATTTTAAGTTCACAGCATCATAAAATAGAGATATTATTCTCACTTTGCTAATGGAGAAACTAAAGATGAGGGGAAAAAATCTTAAACAAAGATTACATGATTAGCAAGTGGCTGGTATGTGTCTTGAACCAGCAACTCCAGCTCCAGAGTCAGGTGTATTAGCAACTGTGTTGTCACTGCTAATATTTCTGTTGCTGGTCTGACAGCTGTCAGGCAACACCGGTCCCCTGTTATGCTTACAGGAAGCAAAAGTTGCAGAAAAGGGAGCATTATTGATTTATTTCTTCCATTCATTATCTACTCATCCCTGCCCTCATGAACATCCATTGCCTCTGGTGAGCTTTGGCAATAAGTTCAACACCTGGGAAATAAATCACAGGCAAGTTGTGGATGAACTAATCTGACACAGGGATCGCAGAAAAGGTGGAAGTGTGAGGCAACCTTGTGCTGGGGTCTCTGAGCCAGAACTGGGCTTAAACAATCGCCATCCACCCGTTATCAGCCAAATGACTGGTGATATTACACCAGTTCTGGTCATAAAACACTTTCTTACTGAAATGATGATGTTTCTTCCTTAATTACATTAGTTACAAATAATACTTTAATTTCAGATTCTTCCCTTAGTGTGATAAACAAATGCATATATATATGTTAAAACAAAGCAAACAAATTAGCAAACAAAAACAAAAAGCCACAAGAGAAAAACCTAGAAGTGAGTGTGTCCCAACTTCTGAGGAATTTCTCTTGCAAACAGCTAATTGAAACATTCCTTCAATTTGCGCTGCTCAGTTTTGACAGTGGCTCTGCCCCTTGTCATAAAATCAATGGTCTTTTTTATCTTTCCCCTTCTTTCACGGCTCGTCTCTGACTGTAGGGCCTTCTTTCCCCACTCAGAGTCTTCCTCCGATCATCGGGGTTAAGTGATCTTTTCATACCGCCTGGCCAGACTGTCACAAGGCATTGAGTGGCTTTTGAAAATGAGCCATGTTAAATGGACTTGATGGGGGCTTCAACCACCATTATTGCTATCACCACTGTGATAAAATGGAGCAATAATGACGGGGGAAGGTACTTATCACTGTCTTTTTGAGATCACTTAAGATAGTTTGGGGCTGAAGCTTTTTGCCAAAGATAAATGGAACATATACAAGATAAATGTTACCATTGCAGAATCTTTTGTGTATGGACTTGCACGAGCCTGCATTGTTTACCTAGGCGACAGCTAGAGAGGGGGAAGGAATGGATAGGTCAATACACTTTCAAGGGGTATAAGATTTCCACAGTCATGGATGAAAGAAAGTATAATTTGATGTAAATGCAAAAGTCTGATTTGTAGCTAGTAGAACAAAGCAAAAGGATCATGCTGAAATTTTGTTAATTGCCCCAATGCTATCCAATTGCTTTAAAGGTATGATACCAGAAGGTGGGTCAATTTCTGTGCTTCACCATTTCGTAAGCACTGTAGTGATGGAGGCCTTCATGGCTAGTTACTGGTTGCTCTGGTTTCTGGTGCTAGCTGAGTCATGAGCTAGCTGGGTCACTTTCGAGGATACATCAAACCTCTTTGTGTCTCTTTTTTTCACAGGTGACAACCTTATTTCAGTCTTGCCAGCCGCTCAAGTTTTAGCACTGAAAATTCCACAGGTTTGCAATCCCATGAGTCTTGGACACTTGGTCAGCCTATTGTTTTCTCAAACACCTAATGGGGTAACAATAAAAACTCTTCTTCAGAAATCCACTGAGTTATGTAAAAAGAGTTACAAATGGAAAATAATATAATTGTTTTTGCATGATTAGCCCAGAGACCACATCTTGGTCTAATCTATTGGTCCTTGTGTGTGTGTGTGTGTGTGTGTGTATGTGTGCCACCCTCCTTTTTAATTTTTATTTTTTAATCATTTTATTGGGGGATCATACAACTCCCATCACAATCCATCCATCCATCCATTGGATGCAAAGCACATTTGTGCACTTGTTGCCATCAACATTCTCAAAACATTTTCCTTCCACTTAAGGCCCTAGAATCAGCTCCTCATATTTAAGAGTCACTCAGAGTCCCACAGTATGACAAGAAGGGAACATCTTTCTAACTGAAAATGCCTAGCTTAGTGACAAACATGATGGAAAAGGATGTGGCAATGACTAAACTATCTCTGCATGTTAATTCATATTAGCCAAGGGTACAGAGTTCAAGTGACATCTACAATCGCTGATGCAAGGATGATCAATTCCAACTGACTAAGCTGAAAAGGAATGTAGAAATAGAACTCAAAGATATTGTTTTGTAGTCTGGTTCATCTCTTGTTTCAAACAGCTTTGAGCATTGATTTTCTGAGTTTTGCACCATGAAACTTTGGACAGCTATTGTAAAGATGAAATGAAAATAAGATTGTGTATGCACTGGCCAAGTAGAAGTTACTTAATCAAAGTAAGGTTTCTTCCTAAAAGGATATCAATTCCACTTTTCATTTATACCAGAGAATAAACTGAGAGATGGACTTTAAAGCACAATTCCATTTAACTTATTATACAGAATGCCTATATTTATGTTATTTATAGGCTTTAATAAGGCAAATCACTTTGCACCCTCATTCATTATCTCACTTATAACAAGGCTAACTTAGAGAAATTTAAAAATTGTACTTCTAACATTCTTCTATGCTAAAATCAGCAAAACTCTTTAAAAATTATATTAATAAATTTCTTATAAAGTACAGAGACTAGTATAGCAGTCTCTTCACATACTCATGACTAAAGTTACAAATTAATAACATTACAGAATAGCTATACAAAAAGGGGAATCATAAAGTATTATATAGAACACACTGCCTTGAAGTCGATGCAGACTCACAGAGACTCTTTAGGACAGTATAGGACCATCCCTGTGAGTTTGTGAGATTGCAACTGCTTACAAGAGTAGAAAGCCTCATCTTTCTCCCTCTGAGTGGTTGGTGGATTAGAACTGCAGACATTGAGGGTCGCAGTCCAGTTATGTCTGGATATTCTCTCTCCTCTATGTACTCAGAGCTGTGAAAATAGTATATCTTATTTTAAGTATGTGGGGAAGATAGGATGGAGCAAAATCAAATTTACCTTAATTCTTCTTAGTGACAACCACTGCAAAATATACCAGATTTGTTATTTGACAAGGTGGCAACATTTTAAAACTTAGTTCACTGTTGCCGATATCCTTCAGTTAAAAAAATAAAAAATCAGTGTTACAGAAATTGGAAACTGTAAGTTCTAACGTAGAATCAGTCACTGTTTGTTTGTTCATTGTCACAAGCCTTATTTTGCTTGTCTTAAACTTGAACTAAGGTCGAATAAGCTATCCTCTTACAATGAAGTTTATGAATGAGAGGGCTTCAAGAAGTTTGTGGGAAAATTCCATTATCTTTTAATTTCATTTTCCATGAATTTTTAATCGCCCATGAGTATATACAAATATATGTGCATATATACATAAATTATATATTTATAACAAGGTATTCTATTATTTAGCAGAATACTTTTAGAATTTATAAGTCATAAAAATGAAATTATAATTTGGGATAAAAGAAAAGGAAATATGAGTAAATTTCAGTGGTGTAATCATCCTTGAAGAAAAAGTGAGCAATGCTGTTTACCTTCCCATTCCATATTACTTACCCTAACCTTCCACTTCCCTCTGTTTTTGGAGTCTAAGTCTATGTAGTTTATAAACAGAACTGTTTAGAAATGTAGTGGAGAAATGTAGTTTAGAAATGTAGTGAAGTTTGTATATGTATGTAAGATGGTTTTCAAAAATGGTAACATAGAATTAAATGATATACATTAAAATATATATGAACTTTATCTATCAACATAATCTCCAGTAAAGTTCAAGACATGTTTGCAAATAATAATACCATCCATTTAGTCCAAATCTAAAGAACTGAGACTCCTGGGAATTTAACAATGTAAATGCAGTCTTCTTCATCTTCCTCTTCTTCTCTTCCTCCTTCTTCTACTTCTTTTTCTTAGCATCATTAAACTACACCCCAAGTCACTGCTTTTGAGCTGATTCCACTTCATAGTGATCCTAGGTTGGGTTTGGAAAGGTGTAAACTTTTATGGAAGCCGATAGCCCCAATTCCCTCAATCTGAGTGGTTGGTGGATTTGAACTTCTCAACTTGAGGTTAGCAGTTCAACAGTTAATGACAGTGCCACCAGACAGGGTTTGTTTTCCATATTATTAACTGAAAAAAATGGTGAAATTTGGAGGATGATTTAACATTAAAAAATAAGAGAGAAGAAATAAGAGAAACCCAAATTGTAGGAGTTGAATGTCTAATGAATTCCTAAAGAGGCTCTCACAAAGTTGTCCTTGTTTTAAGAGAGAAAATAGCAAGAGAATTGGATTGCCAGGCAATTTTCTCCTAAAGTTTTGGCTTTCTTTTATCTTTTCTTATTAAATCATTTTATTGGGTAGTAATACAAATCTTATCACAATCCACACATACATTCATTGTGTCAAACACTTTTGTACATTTGTTTCCCTCATCATTCTGAAAACACTTGCTTTCTGCTTGAGGTCCTGGTATCCTCTCCTCATTTTCCCCCTCCCTCATAGTACCTTCCTCGTCCTTGCACCCTTGATAATTCATAAATTATTATTTTTACCGTGTTCATCTTTCTTTACCTTAAACATAATAATATTGTTAAGAATTTTAACAGGTTTTTTTTGGCTTGTAAATCACATATCATCAAATTCACTACCTTAAAGTCATGCCATCAATTCATGGAGACCCTGGAGGACAGGGCAGAACTGCCCTCTTTGGGTTCCTAAGCTGTATTTTTTTTAATGAATCATTTTATTGGGGGCTTATACAACTCACATCACAATTCATACAAACATCAATTGTATGCAGGCCACATTTACACACTTATTGCCATCACTCTCAAGACATTCTCCCTCCCTCCAGGCCCCCAGTATCAGCTCCCTGTATTACCCTTCCTTCCCCCCTTCCCCTGAACCCTTAATAATTTACAAATTGTTATTGTTTTCATACTATACACTGTCCAATGTATCCCAACACTCACTTCCCTATTGTCCGTGTCCCAGAGAGGAGGTTACATGTAGATCCCTAAAGTTGGTTCTCCCTCTCTATTCCTCCATTCATCCACCCTCCAGGAATATCACTCCTATTACTAGTCTTGAGGGAACATCTATGCTAAATTTCCCATGCTTCCAATTTCACTGTACATCTCCTGGTCTAGCTGGATTTATGTGGTAGAAATGGGGTCATGATAGTGGGTGGGAAGCAGCATTTGGGAACTAGAGGAAGGTTGCATATTTCATTGCTTCTACCCAGTATCTTAACTGCTCATCTCCTCCCTGTAACCCCTCTGCAAGAGGATGTCCCTCACCTATTGGTGGGCTTTGGGTCCCCAATCTGTACCCCCCCATTAATAATAATATAATTTTAGCTCATTGATGCCTGACACCAGATCCCTTCACCACCTCATGATCACACAGGCTGGTGTGCTTCTTCCGTGTGGGCTTTATTGCTTCTAAGCTAAATGGTCGCTTGTTTACTCAAGCCTTTAAGACCCCAGATGCTTTTGGTAGCCAGGCACCATCAGCTTTCTTCACCACATTAGCTTATGCACACATTTGTCCTCAGCGATCATATCAGGAAAGTGAGCATGTAATGTTATGCTTTTTAGTTCTTGAAGCCTGATATCTAATTCTTTTGACACCTCATGATCTCACAAGCTAGTGTGCTTCTTCCATGTGGGCTTTGTTGCTTTTGAGCTTGATGGCAAGCTAGATGGCTGCTTGTTTACTTTCAAGCCTTTAAGACCCCAGACGCTCCAACTTTTGATAGCTAGGCACCATCAGTTTTCTTCATCACCTTTACTTATGCACACATTTGTCTTCAGTGATCGTGTCGGAAAAGTGGGAATCTTGGGATGCCAATTTAATAGAACAAAGTGTTCTTGAACCGAGGAGGTACTTGAGTGATGTCGACCAGCCCAGGAAAAAGGGAATAACTATTGATAAAAATTCAGGTACAAGGTGGATGAGAGAAGGCCAATAGGGACTGATTAAGACTAATGTAACAGAGAGAAAATACTGAAACCCAAATGGAGAGTGAGCATGATAATATGACAAAAGGGAAACAAATGGAAATAGAGGAAGGAACTGGGGGATAATAGGCATTTATAGTAGTTCAAATTATTATTATTTTTGTCATATCTTACACCATTTGACATCGTCTTTCACCCACTTCAATGATGTCTGTTCCCGAGGGAGGTTATATGTAGAATATCAGGGTCCTCAAACTATGGCCTGTTGGGTGTTTTTGCCACTGCTGCTGTCCTGCTTAGCAACCGACTCATCCCAGGCCCGCAGTGAATTTGTTCATAGTTGTCTTTTTTTAAACTATAGTCTGTCCCTCCAGCAGTCTGAGGGACAGTGAACTGGTCCCATTAAAAAAGGACCCCTGAGGACCTCTGAGTTTATCCTTGTGATTAGTTCCTCCTTTCTACCCCACCTTCCCTCTACCCTGTCACTCTTCTGTCCACTGATCCAGAGGGGTTCTTTTGTTTTGCATTCCCTGTGTTTCTATTTCCTATCTGTACCAGTGTACCTCCTCCAGTCCAGCCGGATTTTTAAGGTAGAATTGGGATAATGATAGTTGAGAAGTTTGGGAAAGGGAGGAGGAAGTATTTAAGAACTAAAGGAACATGGTATGTTGCATTATTGCTACAGTACCCTGAGTGGCTCGTCCTCTCCCTGAGAGCTTTCTGTGAGTGAATGTCCAGTTGCCTACAGATGGGCTTTGGTTTCCCACTATGCATTCTCCCTCATTCACAATAATATATTTTGTTCTTTGATGCCTGATAACTGATCCCCTCAACACCTCATGATCACCCAGGCTGCTGCTGTACTTCTTCCATATGGACTTGGTTTATTCTTAGCTAGATGGCTGCCTGTTTATCTTCAAGCCTTTAAGACCCCCGATGCTATATCTTTTGATAACCAGGCACTATCATCTTTCTTCAGCACATTTGCTTTGGTACCCATTTTGTTTTCGGCTATCGTGTTGGGCAGGTGAGCCTCTCAGACTGTCGTATTATTAGAACAAAGTGTTCTTGTATTGGGGGAGTACTTGAGTAGGGGACCACTATCAACATGCTTCCTTAATACTACATCTATAAATATATGTACATAGATTTATTTCCCCTTCATTTTAAATAAATATATATTCATATGTCTATGCCTGTGTTTAGATTTCTATAAGTGCCCTTTGCCTCTAGTTCTTTCCTCTATTTCTTTTTTACTTTTCTCTAATCCCACTATTATGTTCAGTCTTCTTTTGTATTTCAGGAGTTCCTTCTGGCTACTTGTCAGATGTCCTACACCCTCCTCGTCATCAATTTTTGGCCACTTGTTGTTTCCTTGTCCCTCGGTTTGCTAACACCCACTCTCTTTCCCTCGTCATCCTGTAATCCCTGTTGTTCTCCTTTGCAGTTTGTTTATCCCACCTATCCTTTCCAGATAGACATGCAGTGATCATAATATGCACCAACACAGCACAATAGGTAATGAAACACTAGCTACAACAACAAAAACAACAAAAACAAATTCAGTAAGTAACTCAAGGTCTGGTGTCCTTTATGAGTGTTTTCCAGTTGAGACGGAAGGGGCACTTTGCCCTGGCC
Source organism: Nesogale talazaci (assembly GCA_004026705.1). NCBI lineage: Eukaryota > Metazoa > Chordata > Mammalia > Afrosoricida > Tenrecidae > Nesogale > Nesogale talazaci. Next base: position 122,055 of record PVJH01002866.1, read on the forward strand.
CCACAGTCTATTGTTGATATTCCTTAAGATATCCTCATAATTACCATCATTTGGCCTTGCATCCTGTATATTATTGCCATGAGTTTACTCTTGATCTGCTCAATTTTGCTTTAGCTAAACCACTTCTACTTCTTGGTAGTCATTGGTTAGATCTTCATGATCTTACTAGTAAATCCGTATTTTATCTCCTATCACAATTATTTGAATAAGTGGGTCAGAATCTTGATCCCTCGTGTTTAAAATAGCCATTGAAAGCTTTCGTCTGGTCTTCTGCTGATTTTCCCATAAGAGTTTTGGCGCCTAATGAACAGAAAGCTTGCTGAACTTAAAATTTTCTATCAGAATTATGTAAGCCAAACCAATGACGGTATCTATGGTGTTAGATGTTTTTTTTCTGCTGTTAATCATCAATCCTCTTCATTTAGAGTATGAGCAAATAAGATTGTTTTTCTCACAAAGCTATGGGTGTGGTCTGTTGCTAAAGATTTCATTTTCAATATCATATTGGCCCTTCTTGATATGAATTGAGCTATCCATTTTGAAATTGATGGTTCATTTATAACTTTGTCTCTATAAAGCACCAATGATCCTCATTCTTCCACCCAGGTTTCAACATAATATTTTTATTATAATTAGTTGCTATTTAGTATACATATCATTCTATATTTTAATCACATCAAGTAGAATTGTATAATGCTACCACAATCAATATCTAAATATCCTTTTTCTACATGGTCTCTTTGGCATCATCTTCCTTTAACCACTACCACCACTGTACTCCTGCCACAAAAAATTACTATTCTATTTGCTGTCCCTATAGTTCCATCAATCCTGGGTTTCATCTACCAAAAAATGAAAAAAAAATTACAGAGTTTCAAGAGGGTGACCAACAGTGACTCTCATTGACAGAACACCTCTGAGGAACACTCTAATATGACTAAGCAAAAAGGAAACAGAACGAGACAAATCAAAAACATTTAAAATTTTGGAAAGCAAATCAGTTCCCACATGCATCATATGGGGGAATCTACTGACAAAGTGTTAATTGTTCAAGTTAGATTTATGACTTTGATCTTCTAGATTCATGTCTCCAAAACATTCTGTTTAGTAACCATTTTTCTTCTATCCTCAATTTTAGATAGGGGAAGTTCTCCAGAGGCTTATTTCATATGCAGTTCCACAAATGAATCTTGGGCTCCCACTGTCAACTGTAGTTTTCTGATCACTGATTTCTCACAATTTAGGCTTTTATATGTATCACTCCTTCGACTTTGGGTTATATGGATTCCAATCTGGTGGCTGGTAAAGGTGTGCTTCTTCATTGTGGACTTAATTGACAACCATTTCGATGTTGCTTGTTTGGAGACAAGCTTTTAAGATCTCAGATGCTATTTTATCTGATAAGCAGGCACCATCTATATTCTTCACCACATTTTCTATGGCACCCATGGTGTTTGTTCTTGCTTTAATTCTTAGAAAAATTCCTGTGGATGAGAAATAAAAAATAATAATTTTTTTTAAGATTCCTGCTTCTCTGATAGGGACTTTCCCCTCCAAACTCAATGCTTAAAACTGGATCATGCTCATACATGTTATAACAAGTTAGTGTCAGTTTATTTTGGTGCAACAATTTTTGAAATCCATACATAGTTTTGATATTTACAATTCACATTTTTTCCATGAACCTTTTGGAAACCCCTCATGAAAGTAGATAGACAAATTTATCTTAAGGAAATGGCTTGTGTAATTACAGAGACAGGGAAGTCCCAAATCCATGGGTCAAACATTAGGCTGGAAATTTCCCATGACTAATGTAGCAGCAGGGATCGACAAACCCAAGATCAACTGGGCAGACAGCAGGCTCAAAGACTAGCAAATTCCAAGATCAGCAGGAAATTGGAATTTGTCCATAAACTTTAAAAAGTCCCCTTATAGAACAACCTTCTTGTTCAAGAACCAAGGACTGGAGGTTAGAGGATGAAAAGCTGATGTAGGGTCCAGAGTGAACAAAAAGCCAGAGAGTGGGAATCCAGATGTTCACATACTGGATTCAGGACACACTCCCACAAAAAACTCATTTTCAGCTAATTGATCTAATCAAATCATGGAGATGATTGTAGCAGGTCACAAAATGTGGATGATTACGTCATGTACCAAACGACTGAATACTAGCAGAGCAGTAGTTCAACAGAGTAGTAGCTGACTGGCTAGCCACTATTCAGAAGTGGCCAAGTAAAATGGCCACAAAACTTGCCCAAATCTCACATTAACTGCTCCTCTATGGCCATTGGAAAAAGAGTTGGTATCCCTGGCTGGTCAATGAAATACTCAAGAGTTCAGTGATCTTCAGAGCTCTGTACTTCACTCATAGTTTGGGAATCACTTAGGTGCACCACATCCACCACAGGTATCGTTATCTATGTCTTCCAGTAACCACTGAATAATCATGGTACTCAATGCCATGTAATCTTCCTCAGCACAACAATCTAGACATATTCTAAAACTCAATATATTCAGTTGGTGGAATTAAATTCACTTAGCTTTTATTCTCCATGTCAGAGCTTCTCCCCCAAAGTTTGTAGATCTCTTATAATTTAGCCCCAGTGGTTGTCATCACTTGCACTTTTCAGAATCAGGTTGTGTTATATGTGTCCATATTTGGTTACTCCATTGCATCAGTCAATTGCTCATTTAATATGGATAAGCCAAAATTATTGCTACAAAAATAATCAAACCTTCATTAAACAAAACATCAAAATATGAACTGATTGTTTCTCAACATATCTTTCATCTGAAAGTGATGTTTCCATCTTTCTAAACTTTTCCTGAACTTTTCAATTTATATCATGTCAACATGGTGTTTTTGCCACCGTAAAGGGAATGAAATCATGTTTCCTTGAAATATTCTTTTACGTTTGTGATCAAACAATTATCTGAAGGGGCAAGATCCGGTGCATGAGATAAGATTTCCAACAAAAAATGTTGTAGAACAGCTCTTGCTACCCTTGAAAAACGAACACGTGAATTGTCATGATAACAAATATATTCTAGAAAATCTGTCCTTGCCTTCTCACACTAACAGGGTTTTTGGCTTTCTTAACACTTTTTCATAGGAAGCCCCAGTGTTTGTCCTGTGTGCTACCAAAATCTATCAAATTTATCAAGTACTCCTTTGGAGTACTCCAAATTAGTTACTATAGCCTTCTGAGCTATGAGGGGCTTTCTCTTTCTTGAATTTAATTGGCCCACCAAATCCATATTTTTTGAAGGTTATCGAAGGAGAAAATGCAAGTGTAGTATTGAAAGAACTTAATCACCATCATCCATTGATAGAGGAGTTATGTTCAAATGTATGAATGTATGAGCTGGAACTCTAGTAGCAATTCTTTGAGATTCACCATTGTGCACCTTTGTAATGGTGAGACAAGGAGGTATGACTGTTCCCGCTTCTGAGGCGCCATTCAGAACCCTGAAATCAAAGAAGATCAAGTGAGCAGCCCGGAGAGGAAACTCATTTCCGGCCTGCTTTCCTGGGTCCTTGATGATAGATGCAGCGGACACATAGCCGCCTGCACCAAACACATGACCCAGAGCGACAGAGGGAACCGACGTCCACTCCCTCTGCTTACATACAAAACGGGAACCAGGACTGCACGCCCGGTCCCCGCCAAGAAAAGGAAGGTTCGCCTGCCCTAGCTCAGCGCCTCCAGTCAGACCAAGAGAAATACTCACTAAGCGGCAGCCTCAGAAAGCCACTGTTGCATCTTCTAAATTCCAGACAATGTCCTAGGAGCTAAGGATATAATAATAAATAAAACAAGTGTTTTGACCTCGGGTATGGTTCATTTCTTAAGTCCAATTAATTCTAGAAACCTTTGTTTCCCTCACTTTTATCTTGGTAAAGTCATTATCTTCTGACTCTAAGATCAGATTGTTCAGAGGATCCTTAAATCTGTTTATCCAACCCAATTGTCTCTTCTTCAAATAATTACTTTTATCATCAACAACCCTCTAGATATTTCCCCTATTTGGATCTTATATGGTCATCATTACCACCAAGATCTCTAAAATGTAGAGTTATTTTTATTTCTACTTAAAAAAACTACACCAAAAACAACTTCCTCCTTGATTTCTCTAATACTAAAGCTTGAAGTCTGATTATGATTTCCTATCATGATAGAGGTGTTCTGTTGAATATGCCATTACTTTCAATCCAATTGTTTTAAATTTAAGCTAAGCTCGATACATTATATGCCTATCTTATACTACTTTCCCCCAATTTGTACTTACAATTCTATTTTTCCCCAGTAGAGCCTTTGCCAGACTATTGTTTCTAAAATAGAGCAAAGTCAGGAATACATATTAAGAATGAAATTTGTATTTTCAGAAGCTCTTGTATCTTCACCTCTCTCTTCCTTCCCTTCCTTCCCTTCCTTCTTTTCTCTTTTCTTTAACCTTTTCCTTCTCTTCCTTTGACTATGCTCTCTCCTTCCTCTTTTCTCCAGTCCCACTTTTTTTTTCTATCTTTCACTTGGCCTTTCCTTCTACCTCTCATTTCCTTTGACCTTCCTTCCTCTCTCTACTGCCTGCCTTTCATTCACCTTTCATTTTGTTAATTGACTATTTTGTAATTTATTATGGTTATTGACTATCTTTTATAGAGAAGTACCATCTGGGGTACTCAAGATATTTACTTGGATGTTGTTCAAAGATCTATACAATTGAATGAAAAAGGTAAACATGCAAAATCATTTTGTGGCTTTTGTGTGGCACTGTGAGTCATTGAGCAATTTCCACGGGAGTACTTTGGTGGTGTGCTATAGTCCATTCCTTGGGGAAGCTAGTTGTTCAACATTACCCATGTTCTTACTTTTGACCTAAGTTTGTAAAGCAATGAAGATCCATGACTCAAAACTTCTTTTGTCATGAACAGACAGCAGAAGCTCCTTCTTTACCCTCAATTCCAGGATCTGCTGCATTATTAAATGCTAGAGTATAGTTTATACAGCCCTTTCGTAATGTCTGCTTCTACAAATGGGAAGTGTCCTGCAGCTGAGGTGTGGGAGTGTAATGTGAGAAGTTCTTAGTGTCACTAATCTTTGCTCTGTGGTGCAGCTATAATTACACAACAAGGAAACGTAGTAGAGTTCACTAGGACTATGCCTTGTCATGAAAGTATATTTCTAGGTGGCCGAAGATTATTATGTAATTACACTGAATAGATCCGAAAGTAATTACCATCATCCTAACCCCTGGGGATTCCAGCAAAGGAATAATCATATGTGCAGACATTTTTTTTTCCTCTCAGGGAAAACCTCCCTTGTTGGGGTTTCCCAGCAGGATAAGAGCCTGGGGGCTTTCATGACTGTTTATGGTCAAGCACTTTTCCTAATAGCACTGCTGCTAACCCCATTGCTCTGGCCTGACTCCAACTCAGGAAACTGTATTTTGCTGTTCTGACCCTTTGATTCAACTTACACTTCCAAGACGTCTCAGTACAACATAACTATGAACATTTATCTTCTGCTTAAACCCAGCGTGCTTTGGACTCATTCCATTCCACTCCATCAGCCCTGATGGAGAACTTGGCATCTGCTGGGCACAGTGGAATATGGATAAGACATGTCTCTTAGCTGTATGGTTTCCTCATTTTGCTAGGTATTTGAGATGTTTCCACAGGGTGGAAACATGGTGAGTTCCTTAGAAAGCTAAGTGTCAAGGGAAAAGCCAATTCCAAGTTTGTTCTTTCGTTTGTTTGTTTAAAGGAAGTTATAGGAAGATTTCATGGAGAAACAGGAATTCTACTGAACCTTGGAACATGAGTAAAAACCATTCTTCAGGCTGGGAATCACATGAGAAAGAGAATAACAAGATCACGTGTAGGGAGGCATGAGAGAGCAGGAAAGACTTGGAAAAAGGAGGTGAGATGTATTAACTGGGGATGTCTGGGCCATCCGATAACTTATCAAAGATTTTTAAATGTGAAGTGAAATTTGACTAAGCATTATAATGCCAAATAAGGGTATGTAAACTATATTCTTGTTGGAACAGCAAGATCCTGGGGTGGAGATGGGGGGGTGGGGGGGTGGGGACGGGGCATAGAATTGTCCCTGGGTGGATCAAAAGGTTAAGCACTTATGTACACACTAAAATATTTGTGGTTTCAATTCACAGATGCTTCAGAAGAAAGACCTGATGTTCTAATTCCTGATGGTCTAAATCATAACCATTGAAAATTGTTTGAACAAAAATCTACTCTACAACACATGGAACCATCATGAGTCAGTATTGATCCTACAACATCTTGCTTGATTTTGGCTATGAAGAGTTGAACATGATTACAAGTTGACTTTAAGAAGATGACTATGGCAACCCTGTAAAGGATGAGTGCATTAGGCCTGGTTGACTACAGAAACAAAGACAGACACATTCAGATATGTGCAAGAACTTTTCTTTATATCAGCAAGATTTGTATATCAGGAAAAAAAAAAACAGCCCAGTCCAACTAAAGCCCATAAGTGTGATACCATTCCCTACGTCCCTCAATAGACTCACACAATCACAAACAATGATGCAGAATGCAGGCATAGTGGGTGGGTGCAGATTTATGTGGATGCAATGGAGATGGATACATACAGGGTCCTGGTGGTAGCTAGGAAAGCAAGCAGGAAGGTGAAGGCAGAGAGAGGGGAGAGGGAGAGATCCCCAGAGCCCTCCTCATGATAAGGCCATGCCCACAAGGAGTCACCATCAGACTGTGACCAGATTGACAGGCTAAACTCTATCCCTACACTTGTATATAGTTTCAAGTTGACATGAAATTATGTAATTATGACAGGTACTGAGGGAACATAGGAAAGGAAGAGAATTGAGGTGGAATTGTCTGTAAAAAGCCTATTAGAACCATCAATTTGAAAGACAATTGGGACCCCACTGCTTTGGAAATAGAAAGTGGATGCTTTAAAGGAGCTGTTGTACAGGTCCAGTGAATAGATTACAGCTCAGATTAGCAATGGCAGATGAGAAAGGGGGTGATGTGAAGGGGATACAACTATATATCCTAGAGGACAGAAATCTCATGAGGGAAGACAGGAGACACAAGGGAGAAACCATAGAAGATGAACTTAAGCTCTGGAAAGGTAGGGTTTTATAAAGACCTTCAATTCCTTCTAGAAAAAGAAGGATAATTTTCCATATACCAAAACTTCATCTAGAAAGCAGAAAAAGCATTTCACTTTTAGAGGACAGAGGCATGGAACAAGAAGATTGCAACAATGCCAGCTAATGCACACAAGTTCTGATTTATGGTACACTTGGCCAGACCAAGAAAAACCCTCCACATACTGTGGGTTTTTACAAAGCTCTCCCAAGTCAGATTTTTTATTTTTTTGCCTATCTATAGATCTTCTCTGTAGGATCACAATCATAGAGCAACAGTGGAGATTATTTGTTCTAAATTACCTCATTACAGTGCGTTGCCTGTAATTACTGTTATCCTGTTGGCTTCCTTACATCATGGTAAGGCCAGGAGACATGAAACCACGCACCACGAATTATCCCTCCTGGTTTCTCACACAGGCCCCTGTTCTCAGCATTAAATAGTAGTTCATAAGGGTAGGAACAAAAAAAAACATTTATATTTGTAAACCACTTTGAAGAAAAAAGTGCTGTGCAAACTCTAATAATACATTTTACGTGCTTAGTGAAATGATCTTTGCATATACAGTGTGCGTGTAGGAGTATAAATTAGTGAGACCCTTTGGGATGTGTTCACTTCCCTTTTTTTTGCTGTGTATATTTGGCTTTCTCAACTTAAAAAATAATGTTTTTTAAGGACAATGTTTCTAGTTTTTGTTTTTCTTTTTTCCCCTTTCTGTTACTAAGTCATGCTTGTTTGATACACCAAAGGAGGTGCAACCTGCAATGCATTCCTCTCTGTCTTGTCCTTGGATAAAGAACATTCGGGACAAAAAAATGAAATAGACTTCGTTAGAATGCTTATACAATACTTGCACATTGCTGGAGCTTGTGTTTCTGGCTCAGACTTATCACAATGGTATGAGCAACAGAACAGAACACTATACAGTCCTGTTCCACCATCCTCATAGCGACCCTTTCCTTTATCGAACATGAGGACCCTCTCCAAGGAATGATCCCACCTGAGGGACATACTGGCGCACAGTGTCACCGTCCTCACTTTTAAGGAGCATTCTGACTGTACTTCTTCGGAGACAGATTTGTTTACTCTTCTCACAGCCCATGGTAAACATGATATTCAGCATCTGTTCTGTCTTTCTAGTACGCGATCCAGTTGGCCCCCGCATATGAGGTCACAGAGAACACCCTGGCTTGTGCCAGACGCACCATAGTCCTCACAGTGGCACTTTTTCTTGGTCGCTCTCCAAAGAGGTCTTCTGTAGCAGACTTCCCACGTGTCATGTGCCCTTTGATTTATTGCATGCTTCACCCATGGGCCTTGCTCCTGGATTCAACTAAAAGGATATCCTCAATCATTTAAATATTTTCTCCACGTATCATGAAGCTGGTCCACTTGTGAAGATTTTTTGTGTTCTTCATGTGGATACTTGATCCACATTTGAATTTCATTCAAGCAATATGGGGTGAGGGTTTGTGGGGTCAGCTGGATGTTAACATACCAGCATGTATGTTCATTTCCTGGTGACAAACATAATGACAACAAAATTTTTTTTCTCATTATTCTGAAGGCAAAAGTGTGAAATGAGTTGTCCTGGACTGGAACGAAAATTTCACAGGTTATGTTCCTGCTGAGTTCTGAGAGAAGAACCTGTTCATACTTCTGTCCATTTTCTGGGCTCTTGCCATTCCTTGGTTTGTGGCTGCATCGCGCCAATCAATGCCTCCTTCCCTTCTTTGTGTCTTAAATTTTCCCTTTGTTTTCCATTTTTGAGGATACGTGTAGCTGCCTTGAGGGCCCAATCAGTCTAAAATAATTTGCTAATATATAGATTTGTATCTTCATCACATCAGCAAAGATTCTTTTACCAAATAAGGTAATAATTATAATTTCCAGGGTATAGACCTAATTCACCTACCTACCTTATACTGTCCATAATTGCTGTTATCCTGTTGACCTTTGGGAAGTCATTACTCAGTCTACTTTAACATGGAAAAATATACAAATTATTAATGAGACAATTAATTTTTCTGTGTGAAGGCCTTGAAATCTAGTATGTAGTTGCCATTTATAATATATCTTAACTTGAATGCTGAATTTCTCATGATTTAAATTACTTCTATCTTAATAATAAATTAGTTTTTAATAAAAAGATATTTCTGTTTCGGGGTTGCTTTTTAAACTTTTGTTGTGCTAAAGTGTATATATTAAAACATTTGTCATTTTAACCAGTTTTATGTGTACAATTCAGGGAATTGAATTATATTCACAATGTTGAATTACCATCTTCATGATAATTTCCCAATCTTCTTAAGAGCCTTTGATAGGAATTGACTATCCCTTGAACAATACTTCTTTGTTATCCCCTCCCACCCACCTCTGAAAGTCAGTAATAAATATTTGCCTCTATGCATTTGCGTATCCTAGGAATTCACTATCAGTGGGATCATCTGATATTTATTATTTTACCTTTCTTCATCCTTTTTAAAAGAAACTTTTGGAAGGGCAGTTAGCTTACTTTACTCAATTTAAAGTTTTCATGATTCATCCATGTCATAGAATGTATCAGAATTGCTTTTCTTTTTATCACTGACAAAAATATCCTACTGTGTAGACGTATTCTATTTTACTTTTTTATCTATCGATTGATGTGCTTATTGTTTGCTTTTCTTTTGGTTGTTGTAAAGAGCACTGCAAAGACATTTGCACTGTAAACCACTGCAACAAACAGGTACAAGTATCTGATTTAGTTTCTGTTTGCATTTCTTCTGAGTATATCTTGAGCAGTGAAGTTACTGGGTCTTATGGTAATGTTATGCTTAACTTTTTTCATGCAGCCTTATCACTTTTCTGTCCCATTAACAATGGATGAGGATTATAACTCCTCATATGCTGGATAGCTGTTTGGCTATCTTCAATTTTGCTAGCACAATAGCCATCCTTGTTGGTGTGAAGTCAGATCTCATGGTGGTTGATTTGCGCCAGGCCTGGTGGCACCACTTGGCAAACTTTGGGCTGTTAACCACAAGACTACAGACCACTATGAAAGATAAAAGGAAGACTATCTGTTCTCTTAAAATGTTACAGCCTTGGAATCTTATACAGCTGGAATCAACTTGAGGGCAGGGGGATAAAGGGTTTGAGAATGACTAAAGGTGAACATATTTCTCCTGTGTATCATGTTTGTTGAAATATCTAACATGATTTCTGAGAAAATTTTATTGGATTGTATAACCCAATAATTTTTTTGTTGAAATATAGTTCTTTATGTATTTTAAGAATTAAGCCCATGTAAGAGCTATGGTTTTCTAAATATATTCTCATTCAGTAGATTGTGTCATTACTTTGTATTACAGTCCTTTGAAGAAACACTGTAAAAACAATGTGATGAAGTAGTAGGTATTTATTTTGTCATTTGCTGCCTGTTCTTTAGTGTCACGTTTAAGCCCCTATTGTTGAAAGTTAAGATGTGACTCAGTATTCCTATCTTTTCTTCTAGTCATTTTATAAGGCTAGTTCTTACACTTGTCTTATTGATTGATTTTTGAGTTAATTTTATATGTGGTGTGAAGTATGGGTCTGAATTTGTCCCAATCTCATTTATCAAAAAAGTTAAAATAAAATTTTCCCCACTGAATGGACTTGTGTCTCCATAAAATATGTCTTAGCCATAGATGTGTTTGTTTATTTCTGGAATCTCCATATATTCCATTGGTCTATATGTCTATCCTTATGCAAATACCATACTGCATTGATTAATGCAGAACTATAGTATATTTTGAAATGAAAGTTCTCCTGCTTCACTCTACTTCTTCAAGATTGCTTTGGCTCTGTAGGGCTCTTACAATCCCATATGAACGTTAAAATTTGATTAGGCCAGCTGAGGTTTTATTTCTGCATGTATTTCCCAGCCTGCCTGCCAGCAAAGTCTACCTTCTTCATTCCAGGGTCAGAGAGTGGAAACCTTGTGTGAAAAAGTGGACCCTGAACCACTTCCACTAGAAAAGTATAGGGGTGAGCATGGGGCAAAGTCAGCAGAAAAAGAATAATTTCTCTTTTCTTATTCAAGCACACAACCCTCTTTTTTACTGTGCTAAGTTGTGACAGGATTCTGGTGGACGATTTCAAATTGCTTTCATTGGTCTTCTTATGGAAGATTCTGGCACAAAGACTTGCTCCCATTGCCAGCTTCTCAGCTGCTTTGGGTTTTTAAATTAACATTAGGGAAAAAAATGGAGATTTGATTCTTCAGGTGTGTCACGTCCTCTGTAGGAATCTATGGCTGGTCCCTATCATTTGGGACAGTGTCATTTAGGCATTCCCATTTCTGGAGTCTTGGTGACATAGTTGTCTGCGCTGCTATCAGTGAAGATGGCAGTTCTAAATCACTAGCTGCTCTCGGAGAGAAAGATAAGACTTCTATTCTGCGGAGAGTTATAGTCTTGGAAACCCATGGGCAGTTCTACCCTGACCTGTGGGGTAGCCATGAGCAGGAATTGGCTGGATGGTAGTGAGTTTGGATTTGTTTGTTTGATTTTTGCCTCTTCTTTTCTTTCGCCGAGCCAACAAAATCCATATCACTATGCCCTGTGTACAATGGCAAAGTATTGACTCATAAATCAATTATTTTTGAGCTTCCTATTTTATCATTTTAAATGAGCAAGACAACATAGAGAACTGAAGCAGAATGACAAAGGCTCTTGCTGTCAGCTACAGGTGTGACTCTAGAGTGCTTCCCACGGCGCCACACTGCAGTGATTTTCTCATGGCACATTTCTACAGACACCAGGAGGGTTTCCCTCCAAAGTAGAAGTCTGCACCTGGTGTAGCAGCGGCCCTTCCAAAGGGTGACCCCTGCCTGGAAACATTGCTAAACTAAGCTGAGGAAATAAACTCAGTAGCACCTAATTCTTGCAGATAGGAATGATAAAATTTGACAAAACCTAAAGAATATATTGCACTTAAAATATGGGTACATAATATTCCTCTGGTACTTTGAGGCTTCCTCACTCCCAACTATCATGGCCCTTGTGCTGCCTTTCAGTCTGGATAGACCAGAACATGTTCACTGGTACAGATAAAGAGCTCATGTCACATGGAATTCAGGTCAGATAATCCCCTCTAGAACAGAATTGGGAGTAGTGATACTAGGAGGATAGGGGAAAGGTGAAAGGAGAGGGGAGGAAGGGGGAACTGATGGAAGGGGGGAGGGAAGGCAAAAAGAGGAGCTGATATCAAGGGCTGAAATAGAAAGTAAATGTTTAGAAAATGATGATGGCCAACTATGTACAAATATGCTTGGAGCAATTTATGTATAGAATGCTGTACGATCTATAAGAACCCCAAATAAAATGATTTTTAAAATTAGAATATAAAAACAAAACAAAATGAAAATATGGCTACATTGTGCACATGATATCTCTTCTTTGTTGAAAATAACTAGGTGATGCCATTCTAATATTATATCTGCATTATGCATTATTCTGCACCTATATAAATTTGGTTTAGAGAAGTAGCACGTGCATTTGTGTTATTTTTAGAATCTCAAAGTACTTCTGATGGTTCAAGTTAATAGATCGCTCAAATATCTCTTTACAATAAATAACGAAAAAAATCACTTTGTGAGGACACCTGGCACACACACCTTTAGGGAACATAGTACATTTCTGTATCATTTGAGTTCAGGAAATAAAGAAATTTGAGGAATAAAGACAAATAGAATAGAGAAAAGCAAAATAGCAACAATTAAGTCAATTAAACTTATCAAAGATCGAAGACACAAACCGAGCTATGTTCTAGTCCCTGGAGAGAATGCTTGGTGGGTCTGAGAAGCCCCATGTAATGTACTGTACTGTAGGTGATGTTGCCCTCCTGTCAATGTCAGAATTCGGATGACTCAGTTCTTCTCTGTGGCTGCTTTTGACATTTCGGCTCTGCCAGGTTCTGAGGACCCTTTTCTGTGTCAAACAGATATTCCATCTTCTCAGCTAAGCGTCCCCCACCTCACCCCTCCCTTCCCTGTCCTTTCTGCATGTAGTGCTGTTGCTGGGGATATTGACAGACGAAAGGACTGCTCATTCCCCATGGACCCACAAGGTAAATTAAAAAAAGGAAAAGTCAAAGCTATTTTTGCCCTCTCTAGCACATAGGGACTCCCAACTTAATACATCTCTGTAGCTTGGAAATGATACTTATTAATAAGTAAGGAAGGCACAGTGAGTTCACAAGGCTTCAGGGTCACTGGTGTAGGGTATATTTTACTTACCAAATGTTTTTGTGCCTTCAATTCTTTTAAGCTGGTGAGGACAAGTTATTTGGCACTAAGACACTTACTGTTTGCCTGATCAAAAAATGGATGCATTAAGTGAACAGAAGAATTGGGGGCAATTATTTTTCCAACTTTCCACATGCGAAATTTCTTAGCAATTAGTTCATTAGTCCACAAAGAGTAATTCAAATTATTTTTATAGGACAGTGATATGTCCAATAAGATTAAATGACCATTCCTTCATTCCAGAAAATTAAAACCACAAGAAGCTGAAAAACAAAATTATATATTAAAAGTGAGGAAATCACAATTTACTGTGGAGATCATGGAAGTGAGGGAGCAGAGATCATATAGGTGATGTTGCATTTTGTACTTTTACAACAAACCTCTTGATACTGATACTGAATAATCTTGAAGTTCAGTTTATTAAGGAAAGGCTCATGTTATAGTGGAACAGTTGCAAAGGGCAAATGATAAGTCCTGTAAGGAATTAGATCTGCATGTATGGTTAAGGTTGTAGAGAGGAGTGCATCCCTGTATTGACTTCATTGATGAAATCAACTGAAGCAAAGAGAAAAATTGCAATTAAAAAAATGTGATCTCCTGCCAAGGTAGAAAGGAAGCACAGGCTCAAGGTTACAAAGAAAGGTTCCAGGGTCTATGAAAACATGATAGCATCAAAGGAAGAAACTGAGAAAGACTCACCCCTCAAGAACTTGGATCCTGTACATGAATTTTGTCAGAGAAGATTGTTATATTTAGATGCCAGCCATCAACATGGTTCCAACTCATAGGGACCATTTGTAAACAGAATGAATCACTGTCTAGACCATCTTGTAAAATAACTTCCTCCTTTCCCCTGCCCCTCCACTTTCCCAAGAATTATATACTTCTTCAGTGACTAGTCTCCCCTGACATAATGTCCAATATACTTAGGATAAAGTCTCCATATCCTTGATTCTATGGGGCATTCTGGCTATATTTCTTATCAGACGCATCTGTTTACGTTCCATATTTTTTCACCAGAAACACATCCAAATGCATCAATTGGTCTTCACTCTTCTTTGTTCAATGCTCAACTTTCTTTTTTAAAGTCATTTTGTTAGGGGCTCATACAACTCTTCTCATAATCCATACATACATCCCTTGTGTCAAACACATTTGTGCATTTGCTGCCATCATTATCCTTAAAACATTTTCTTTCTACTTCGAACTTTGGTATCAATTCCTGATTTTTCCCTTCCCTCCTCTCCCCCTTCATCATAAACCCTTAATAATGTATAGATTATTATCATGTTACTCATGTCTCACACTGCTGTCCATTCCCCAGAGAAGGGATTATATGTAGCTCCTTGTGATTGGTTCTCCCCTTTTGCACCTTCCCTTACCCTCCTGGTATCGTCACTCTCATTATTGTTCCTAAGGGATTTATCTGCCCCAGCTTCCCTGTGTTTCAGTTCTTATCTGTACCAGGGTACACTCTGTGCCCCAGCTGATTTGTAAGGTAGAATAGGGATCATGATGAGGGGAGGGAGCATTCAAGAACCAGAGGAAAATTGTTTGTTTCAAGAGTGCTATAGTGCACCCTGATGGGCTCATGTTCTCCCCTTGACCCATCTGCAGAGGGATGTCCAATTTCCTGCAGATGGGCTTTAGGTCTCCACTATGTACTCTCCCTCATTCACAATGATATAATTTTTTTGTTCTTTGATGCCTTATAGCTAATCCCATTGACACCTCATGATCACACAGGCATCTGTGTGGATTTTGTTGTTTCTCAGCTAGATGGCTGCTTGTTTATCTTCAAGCTTTTACGACCCCAAATACTATAGCCTTCAGTAGCCAGGCACCATCAGTTTTCTTCCCCTCATTTACTTATGCACCTATTTTGTCTTCAACAATTTTATCAGCAAGGTGAGCATCATGGAATGTTACCTTAATAGAACAAAGTGTTCTTGCATTGAGGGAGTACTTGAGTGAATCTCCAATTTTCACATGCACTTAAGGTGATTGAAAGTACCTTAACTTGGGTCAGATGCTCCTTAGCCTTCAAAGTAACTATTTTGCTTTTCAATACTCTAAATAAGTCTTTTGCAGGAGATTTACCCAGTGTAGGTCACCATTTGCTCTCATGATAACTGCTTCCATGAGCATTAATTGTGACTAGAAGTAGGAAGAATTGTGAGGATTTGGGTCTCCTTCACATCAAGTTTTACACAGGTTGGTAATAAGCTTCCTTCAAATTCTGATGTCACATTATTCTGTATATAATTCAGTTTTTTTGATTATTTAATCTGTACATATATTAAGTGTGGTGCAACTGACACACACCTTTTCTGATTTTAAATCATATGATTATTGCTCCTTTCATAAAACTTCCTCTTGATCCATATACAAGTTATGAATTAACACAATGAACAGTACTGGAATTCCCTTCTCAAGAATAACGATAGTTTTTTTATGATCCACAGAGTCCAGTGGCTTTGCATAATCAATATAGTACAAGCAAACATACTTGTGGTGTTCTTTGCTTTCAACCACAACCTGTATGACCTCTGTAATGATATCACTTGTTCCATATCCTTTTCTCAATCTAGATCTATGTTAGTGTACAGCTGCATGTACTACTACAGCAAGCCAGGTTGTCACCTGCAAAGTGCAGATTGTTAAGAAGCCTCCTGCCTATCCTGATGCTGCCTTTTTCTGAGGCAGAGGAAGAAGAGGAGGGGAGGTGGAGGAGATGAAGAAGACACACTGGAGTGGTAAGAATATTAAAATAATAAATATGGAATTTGTGTAAATATGTAAAGGGCAATCAATTAAAGGTAGTAGCACAAATGAAGCATTAAGTAATTTAGCATTATTAGAGAAACATTAATCAGAGAAAATATTAGACTTATGAATATCAAAATATTGAGTGAAGGGCTGAGCCCCGGTGGCATAGTGGTTGTGCACGGGATTGCAGCCCACTGGGACGGAAGTTCGATTCCAGCAGTGGGACTCGGTCTCCTACTCCCACCACCGGAGAGCAGTGATGCCACCCCCCCCAAAAAAAAAACAAAAAAATATTGAGTGAAAAACTCGAGCTATCAACTAGTAAACTTATTTTGCTTCAATGATAGAGACTCCTTTAATGTAGAGAAAAATTCAAGCTATAGATTAAGAATTAGGTTAGCATCAGACTTAATCTCAGCAATACAAAATACTAGTAGTCAGTGAAATTATATCTATAGAGTTGAAGAGAACAACAATTTAAAATTTTTTTAAAGGTTCAGGGAATAATTCTAATGTTAATGTAAATCATGGAGCAGACATTTTGAACATGAAAAAGTAATTGCATTGAAATTTACTTTAAAAAACAAACTTTACATTCCTTGATAGCCAATAGGGAAACTTTCGAGATAAAAAGTAGATAATACAGATTATTTTATATGGGCTAAGGCTAAACAATTGATGGAATGATAATGCAGAAACAATAATAATTATGGCTCAGATGTTAGGGGACTAGAATATTAATGACAGTATACATATATATAAGTATAATCCTTCATCCTTCCAATGTGTGTTTAGCAGTGGTTGAGTCAGACTATCAAGGTTCAAGATTATTGTTGGAATATACAAAGGTCACACTCAGAGAACGAGATTGGACTACAAAGGAAAAGACTGGAAGTGATCAATGGAAGTTCATGCCAGTATACAAATTCCTGGTCTTCTGTGGCTTAGAGATTATAACTGATGACATAAAGACTTAAAGACATTGTGTGAAGGTATGGCATTAACCAATGAAATAAATGGTGAGAGGTGCCATGCCTCCAAGTTGTCTAAGTAAAATTATGAATATGCAAATCATAACAAACTCATACTGTATTTGAAAGGAAATAGGAGCTGGGCTTCACAAAAAAATCAATACTATATATATCATAAATATGAAAATATATTGGGGAACTATATATTTAAAATAACTCTACAGATTCATAAAAAAAGAAAATGCAACTGTGTTCTGTATAAATGACATAGAAACCCATTGCCAGCCCATCAATTCCAAGTCGTCATGACCCTAGATAGGGTTTCTGAGATTGTACGTCTTGATAGGAGCAGACAGCTTTACTTTTATCCATTGAAGGGACTGGTGGGTTTGAGCAGCTTCCCTTGTGACAGTCAAGCTCATATCCCTCTATGCCATCAAGGTCCTTGGTGTATAAAACAGACACATCTACATCAGCAACCTTGAACAATGTAGCTGTATCCCAGAAAAATGTGATTGATTCAATATTAGCAAAACTATTAATCAAGACACGTGACATTATAAAATCTTAAGGTTTTCTCTTTAGGAGCCCAAATCAATAGGTCAAATATGTCATCAAATGTTAATGAAAACAATAAAAGAATAACATTTAACACAAATGCATACTCTCTTTTCCACATATACACACATCTCCTTGTCCTCTCTTTTTCTCTTATTCTCTCCCTGCACTCGTTCATCTTAATTAAGTCAAAGTCTCAAGCTTAATGAAGAAACACTGGTTACCAGTCACATTTCCCTTAAAATCAGTCAGACGTATGACAACTAGGCCTATCATGACTGCTAGCATTAAACAGTATTCTGGAATGTAGATGTACTTGTCTATAAATTAGACAGGGAAAGAAATAAAAGGCATATAACATAATGTTTTTGTGTGCCACTGAGTCTCTTTCAACTCTCAGTACAGTATATGAAAGATGAACAGACTCATACGCTATCATTTTAGTTGGAAGAGTCTTCAAGTTTCACCACCTTGCTTCTAAGGAACATTCTCACTGCTTTTCTTCCAAAAACAGATCTGTTCATTTGTCTGGAATCCCATGCTATGTTTTATATTCTTTACCAACAATATACTTCAAAGGCACCGGTTCTATTTTGGTCTCCTTTATTCAATGCCCAGTTTGCAAATGGATACTAATTTAAAACACTATAGCTTGGGCATTGTTTAGTTCTCTGCTCTGTAGTACTCAGTGTTCCACTGCCTTTCTGACAACTTCCTATTTTCCTAGATTCATATGTCATACAATCTACATTCTGATGAACAGCAGACACATGCAACCATTTATTCCTATTTTGAATTATGCCACATCAGTCAATGAAGGTCTCCAAAGGTTTACTCTATGCAAATCATTAAAGTCAACTCAACTTGAGAAGGTAGCTCTTCCCCAGTAGTATTTTGAGTGTCTGACAACCAGAGGTGCTCATCTTCTGCAATATGTCAGGTAATGTTCCACTGTTATTCTTAAGGTTTTCATTGACACGATTTTGAAAAGTAGATCAGTAAGTTTTTCTTCCTCACTGCTATCCAAGTTTGATTCATAGTGATGCTATAGGATCGGGTAGAACTGCCTTGGTGGATTTCTGAAACTAACTCTTTACAGAAGCATGAAGTTTCTGTGTTAGTCTGGGTAGACTAGAGAAACAAATTCATAGACACGCATATGGAAATAAGGGAAAAGTTTATAAACAAGAGGAAAAGAAAATTGAGAAAGCATACCAACCTAGTCCAGTTCAAAGTCATAATATATTAGCCCATATGCCCGATACCAGTGTGTAACATTTCCTTCTGACTCAGGAAGTCACAGCCCAGTGGATGCAGAATCCCGGCGCTGGCAGGGTCTCCCCATAGCTCCTCTCTTCCAGGGCTCAGGGTCCATCAACAGCATCCAGTGGTGGTAGAAGCAACACAGAGCTGGTGGGCATCTCCCCATGGCTTCTCCAGCTTCAGAGATCTGGTTCCATCAGGGCAAGGTCATGTGGCTTCTCCTCTGGCTTCTCCAGTTCCTAGGACACTGCCATCTTGTCTTGTCCATAGTTTGTCATCTCGGAGACTGACTCCCAACAACTGGGGAGATGGCCTCTCATCTCCATGAGGGAAATATTGCGAGATTTTCCAGAAGTCTCAGGAGAAAGCCATGGCCACACAGAGGCCCTATGGGCTACTCAATGGCTGTCTCCAGATTAACAGGCTAGACTCCACCCCTACATCTCAATCATGAAATTGACATAGATACATGACCTCCACAGTTTCGGTTTTTTTTCTTGCAGATTGGCTGGTAGATTCAAACTGCTGATCTTGGGAGTAGCAGACCTACTACGCCACCTGAGCTCCTAGCCTCTCTTAATCTGAAAGTTCTGCCTAAACCATTGCATGTGTGGTCTTATTGGTAGCACAACTGCCAGCATGATAGCATCACACAAGCTACCACAGCACCATAAATTACAGTGTACCACAGACAAGGGGTAGAAAAGGAAACTGGGAAGCCATATATGAAGTATTTCGAATTTTGTGACAATGTGCTTGTTTGTGTGTATATACTTGTATATTATAATAAAAGACATTGTAGTTGCTATATTCTGTCAAACTGATTTCAACTCATAGTTGTTATACTGACCAGAGTCAGACATGGATTTTTGGATTTTAAGTAGTGCCTGTTTTGCCTTCTGTATGTTCAATGTTTTCCAAAGTTTTTGCTTTTAAAATTAAATGAAATATGTATTGCTTTTTTGACTAGAAAAATTATTATTTTGGAACCAGAAAGGTATCAGGTAAGCGTGTCTTTATTTACCATCTGTGTTAGTCTGGGTAGACTAGAGGAACAAATTCAAAGACACACATATCCATATAAGGAAAGGGTTTATATACAAAAGGAATGGGACATGGAGAAAGCATCCCAGCCCAGTCCAGTTCAAAGTCATAAGTCCGATATTAACCCATATGCCCGAAATCAGTCTATAAAGTCTTCTTCTGACTCACGAAGTTCCAGGTCAGAGGGTGCAGAATCCCGGTGCTGGCAGGGCACCTCGCCTCCAGGGCTCAGCAGAAGCAAGTCATCACTGCCAGAGGTCTCCGTGTGCTTGCCCCAGCTTCAGAGGTCTGGCTCCATCAGGGCAAAGCTGTGTGGTCTCTCCGCTGGCTCCTCCAGCTTCTCGAACGCTACCAGCTTGTCTTGTCCGTGATTAATCGTCTCTCAGACTAACTCCCGACCACTGGGGAAGATAGCTTCTCATCTTCATGAGGGAAATATCCTCAGATTTCCCAGAAGTCTCAGGAGAAACCATGCCCATATAGAGGCCTCGTTGGCTGCTCAATGGCTATCTCCAGATTAACAGGCTAGACTCCACCCCTACATTTCAATCATAAAATTGACATAAGCACATGACTGCCACACCATCTATGTATGTACCTTCATAAATTAAGCCCTTATTAAATCACATACATCGTGCTACAATCTACCTTGATTAACTAATAGTGTAAAAATAAAATTAGAAGATGAAATTAGATGAATAAGAGAAATGATACTTTACAGGGTTTGTAACTTTAAAAGTCTTGTTAAATGATGAGGCCAACTGAACAAGAAGAAAATATAGTTTGCTGGCAATTCAAGAGAGTACAACAATTGAATCTGGGGTGCATATATTAAATGACTTATGCACAAGGAAAGGAGAATTTTCAAATAGTATTTAAACATTAAAGAAAAAATATTATCTTACCAGAATAATAAGATATATAATATCTCCCATTTCCTTATGGTAGTATCTAAGAGTTAGAAGATATTTTTGTAAGTGGGGAAAATTTTAAGTCCTCCCTTGAAGCTTCATCCTTTGCATAGACTTACTCAGGAAATAGAAAAAAGGATAAGGAAATAGATAATGATAAGAAAGTAGATAAGGTTGTACTTTTTGACAAACTTGAAATCTTAAAGGCTATATTTTGAGTGCTGACAGATGAATACTTCTTCAGAAAGATTTGATTGCCTTGATTTAAGAAAGAACTAGTCCTTGAAGACCATCATGAACAACTGCAGAAACAGAAGATAGGGAAAAATGCCCAGAGTTTAAGCTAGAAGAATACAGCCATCCAAAGAGTGTTGGGAAGGTAGTCTATTGCAAAGCAAACCTGGTGGGTGCAGCACTTTTCCTTTAGCAAGGAAGAATGGATCATTAGACCTAGCCCTGGAGTATTGACATATGTTGCATCTATTTTCTGCACATGTACCTAGTATTAACTGGTTATGAACCAAATATTCTTAGTGGCATAATGATTACGAGTTTGGGCTGCTAACTGCAAGGTAAGCAGTTCAAAGGCACAGTCCATCTGTGAGAGAGTGACGGGGCTTTCTGCACTCATAAAGAGCTACAGTTGCTGAAGCTCCCAGGGAGTTCTGCCCCATTCTGCTCGGTTGCCATAAGTGAGCAGCGACTCAATGGCAGTGAGTGTCTTTGGTTTAGATTAAGTTTTTTATTTTCATTATTTAAATCCCCCAATTCAAAGCACATCGAAAAGTTTAGCTTGGTGTGGGCCTAGAGCAACAAAGTGGCTCATTATTAATGCATTCATATTGATGCATTACATGTCTTAAGAAAGATTTAAGTCTATTAAGAACAACAAGGGATTTATTAGGAGGGAAAAGACCCTCCAAAACATCTGGTAGAGTGGTATTTAGGCACGCCAGCAAGTCTGAAAGAGGGAGAGCGTTTTAGAGTGAACTCTGTGAGAACTGAAATTTGATGGTACTGCTTTGTTTTTCTGTGTCTCTCAAGTTTCCCATTTTTGACCGAGGGCAATCACCACTTTTCCATCTCTCTCTACTTAGTGGACAATATTTGATTTTGCCCCCTTCTTTGAAATCTTTTTCACATTTAGCAGTTTGTGGGGGGATTGACTGTATTAAATTAGGCAGATGCTATCGATGCTTCCAGATCTCTTCATATTCCACTGCATTTTCTACCCTTCAGTAATCGTAAACATAAATAACAGTCAGCACATGCAACCCTCTCCAGGTGACTGGTTGCCCATGGAATGTTGGAGTTTACCTTACTGAGAGACCGGAGAGTCCCAACTGCTTCCTAGATTAAACCCAACCCATGTCAGTGGCTGACTGGTACAGAGGTACAAGGCATTCCTGTAGAATTAGCAAGGTTAGACTTGTTTTTCTTTTTATTGGGTCCCCCCTTTTTTAAAGACCCTCACCATGCTAAGTATGACATTGGTATTCTAGTATAGTGAATACTACAAATAAAGCAAAGAGGTATGAAAATTCATGAAATAGGGAGAGAAATTGCAAAAGGTTTGCCCGCTCAGAAAAAGAGTCGGTGAGGGCACAGAGAAAGCAAATCTGAAAATAAGATTGGGAGAAAATAGGAAAGGCAGCAATGTGTGGTCAAGCAAACCTATTCTGCAAGTGGACTTACTGGGCTTGTGATCTGCGCCCCGAACTCTGGTTGCTCATTTTGGACCAGTTATTTTCTTTACTCATCTCTAAAATGGCCATGGTCATAACAGTATCTTCTTTTGGGGTTTTTCAATTAAATAATTTACAGCTAAGTAATTCTAGCTTGCAATGGTGTAAAATAAAAATAATTGTTTCATTATTAAAATTTTTGCAGACTACCCTAAGGGATTGTGGAATTTATGTTGTAGTATTATAAGTGACCTGGTAGGAAACAGATGGCTTTCAAGTTATCAGGATGTGATTATTAAGCAGTTAGGATTAATATAAGACCTTTGGGTTTTTATTCAATTGCAAACTCTGTGGATGTTGAAAATAAAGTTCAGTTATTTTTGTTAATGAAAGTACATGTCCAAGACAAAAATTATCATAGACCCAGTGTACACTGATAAAATCAAGACAGGTTTGAATGTCTGAACCTGTGGCAACATCCTCTAAAACTGCATCCATCTGATGGCTACAGTAATGACTGAGATCAGGCAAATGCTCATGATATTTAAGAGATTTGGGGAAATGCCATTTGGAGAAAGAACTGTTACTTTTTGCAAAAGAAGTGTCTTTCTTAATGATGTTTCTGAAAGCTGATTTCAATATTTGAAGAGTTGGACTGGTTGGAAATGTCGCCTTTCCCCATCTTGGAAGGCCCAAAAGTCAGTCTTTATGTCGAAGATGGAAGATGTATCTATCTATAATTGCATACATCAATATAGCTCTCTTTATGAGTTATGGAACCCCTGCCCATGGGGGAAGTGCACTGAATTATCTTTTACCTTTAGTAGCAGACCAAAAAAGCTATTACCTGAAAAAGAACAGAGACTACCTTCCTGCTCAGAAGGCCAAAATGAGAATATTAATTCAGAGGGAAAAAAACACCACCATTGAGTGTTTTCTATGTATCAGATCCTGAACTCTGTGATAGGTAGAATTATAGGATGATAAATTTCAAGTCTTTTAAAGGCAGAGATTCATTTATATCCATGAATATAAATATATCATTTATATCCATGAATAACTGAATTGCTGGTTTCAAAAGCAGTGTGGTTGGTCTCTATCACTGGAACATTGCAAGTGGGGCTCTCTGAGTAATTTCCAAGAGTGCTCCTGAACATTTTGATTGGGAGGATAAAGTGGTATCTAAAATTCTAGCTAGCACATAAAACATTTATAAGTGTAAAGTTCCATTTCTTTCCCTCTCACCTATGTCTAAAATTTGAAACCTTTCTCTCTAGATGTTCCAGAAGAAATGAAAAGCAGAAACGGGCAATTTCCAAGAGCAATGCCAAATAAGTTCATCAGTTCTGCCTTAGGAAAAAGAAAAGGAGCTATAAGCTGGAATGATCAGGCCAATGTAGGCTTGTTGTAGGAAGCTCAGCTGCAGTTCCTACCATGGATTCCAGAAATTAAGGATTCTGTAGGTAGTATCTGCAGAGTCCCAGAAAGGAGATAGGAAAATACAATGTATTCATTTTTACTCACTTTTAACTACAGTATAGTATTCCCTCCAGTTGTGAAATAGGGAAAAATTATAGTCGGATTACTGTCATCAATAGAAATCACAGATATTTTCATACTATATTACAGTTGTTGTAGGTGTTTACTAATAGAACTTGTACTCATTACAAGTAGTACAATGGTACTAAACCTGCCGCTAGATCTTGCTATTTAAGGTTTTAATAAATATGCATACATGTGCCCCGATATGACATTTCCCCATATTTTGGTAACTTTTAAAATATAACAACTTTGACTTAAAATACACGTGGGTTTTGGCTTGTTTTTCCATTTAAAATTCATTGTTATAAGAATAACAAAAAGACTCATGAACTAATTATGAAGACTGGGCTCAAATCAGTAGAAATACTTTTACTAATGTCCTAATTTCTGCCCCACCAAATTAGTACCTCTCTTTCAATGAGAGCTAGGATGGTGGTGGGTAGAAATGAAATGGGAGGGAGGGCCATTGGGGTTTCCTTCCATGCATTTAGTAGGAAAGGTCAGAGTTTCTTTCTCTGAGTGCTGGAATTATAAATTCATAGGAGAAAATAATTCCTGAGACAACAGGGAGGAATATTGATGCTTAATTTCAATTCGCTTTGGTGAGAGGTTTTGAATAAGCACCAGGACAAAGTGTCATTGAAAAGAATCTCTTTCTTTGATATAACCACATGGTTATTTTAAGTTCTCTTTTCTAAGTACACCTCAATTCTTTTATAGATGATGAGTATACACATATGTATACATAATACATATACACACATATACATATATATTGTAAATTAGTTGAAGATATAGAGAGCTGATTTTTAGTTTGAGATTGAGCAATTTATACATTTTGTTTTACCTCATTTACCTCAGCATTTTTCTTTCTCTGAATCCTGATACCAATCCTCCATCTGTCCTAACACTTCTGAACCTTTTCCTTGGGTGCATGCTGCCATTTTGGTCTTAAGATAGTTGATTGCTATAAGGTGTGTGTAATGCAATGTTATTGATCCCCTAAGAGAGTTGTCTCATATTTGGCTGAAAACCGAACTTTGGGGTAGGGGTGGGGGATTCATTTCCAGACTTGAAGCATGCCTAAGGGCCAGAGCTTTGGGGATAAATCCAGTCTGTATCTGACCAGTAAACTTGGTGGGTTTTTTTATAACTTTTAGTTTTGTTCCATATGTTTGTTAAACTTAACTTAGGACCTTCTAATGTGATACCTTTCAGAACAGTTGTCATAACTGGGCACCATTTATCTTCTCTGGTCTCAGAGTAATAAAAATGATGCTTATATAGTTCATTATTCCATTGGACTAGCTGCTTTTATGTGTCTTCCAATTTTCATCACTATTTTTTTCCTTCAGAGAGGGAGAGACTAATAATAATCCACTTTCTCTCCTGATTGTTTCAAATTCTAAAAATCAGTAAGCTGAGGCAAAAATCAAAGATGTGGCTGTAAACATTTCAAGAAAAAAATGAAACTTGCTATAATATTAATGCTAAAGAAACAATATGAAATTAATAAAGACATCAAAAGGCTAATAAAGTTCTGATGCATATTACAGCATTGATGAACCATGAAAATAGTAGGCTGATTAAATTTGACAGTGCCTTCCAGACGGACAAATAGTATGTATCCTCACTTTCATGAACTACATGGAATAGGCAAATATACACAGGGCAAAGCTTATTAGTGCTTATCACTGATAATAGAAAGGGGAAAAACTAGGTTATCATTAAGAAGGTCATGCAATATTTGACAATGTATATTGTTTAAAATCTAAGACCATGATCAACATAAGTAGTGTCAGTGAATTATTTGGGTAAAAATTGATTGTCAAAGATTGTGATATATTTAGATATAGATGTATAGATATATATCATCTCTGTGGTGCTGAGGGTTTGGCATTCGACTGCCAGCATAAATGCCAGTGGTTCAACTCCATAAGGTGTTCCACAGGATAAAGATAAGCAGTGTCCTTCATAAGAATGAATAGACTTAGATACACTAAAGGGGGCTGCTTTGATTCTGAATCAACTCCATGACAATGAGTAACACATACACATCTTTACTAACAAAACTTTCCAATACAAAAATATCAGATGATGCTAGAGAAAAAGAAAAGATGATGAGTGGCAAATTGAAAGTAGCGCATTATCAACTGTATGTCCAGTAGCAGGGCAATTTTATGCTAGCACTTTAATCAGGGCACAGAAAGTGAAGAGAAAGAAGGGGCCTATGATTCAGTGGTGTCCCCACCAAATGAATGCACAAAACCTATTTTGAAACCCTCAGCATGTCATATTAAACTGTTGTTCTACATTGTTGTCTTTTAAAAATGTTACCTTACTTGAAAAATAAAGGGAGTGGAACAGGGAGCCTCTAAGATAACTTCTCGCACTACCATTTCTAAGCTTAACATTTGTAAGTTCTTTCCAGGATATAAACCAGCCCTAGACCTTGTGTCCTTCACCAACACAGCCATCATCTTCCCCTTGAATAGTGTCTAGAACTCACTTCTTAAGTTCATAATAAATGAGAGAAATAAAACTACTGGGTATAGCAGACAATAGAATGGAGTTTTTGTTTAAAATTATTTTGTTGAAGTTTGGGTGAAACTTTTCAGGGTAAATTAAATTTCCATTGAATGACTGATACACATCTGGATTCTTGACATTAACTGCAATTATCCTTAATGTGAAGCACTCTGCACACTTGCTCCCTCACATGCCTGTTTGTATTTGAATTTCTTCCCTTCTCTTGCTTGCATATTGAATTTGATTTTGGACATATGATGCCCTTTGGTGATCATATGGTTGATAATTCTGAGGACCAACTTTTGGTAACAGTGTTAATATTCACTTTGTAGGTCTGTCTACTGATGGGCTGAAAGGTGATCCCCAGAAATGGCTTCATTTTCTGGTTCAAAAGCAAATGAAAGGCCACAGGCTCAGAGGTTCCTCAGAGAAATATAAGACCAATAAGTCTTGTCTTTCTTATAAATTTTAATTTTGTTCATTTGTGGGATTCCCAGCATGGTGTGGTCAACACTCTTGGCTACATGTCATTACCTGGAAGGTTGGAGGTTCAGGTTTAGCCAGGAGGCACTTACTAAGAGAGGTCTGATGATCTACACTGAAAATCCTTTCACCAAAAACCCTATGCAGCACAGTTCTGCCTTGTCACATGTAGGGGCCAAGAGTCAGACTTGCCTCCAGAGCAACTGTTTCATTTTGCTTTCTAATTGAGCTTTACTATCATTGTGCATCACCATGCTTTATGATCATGAGTGCTTTAATCCGGTCAATACATAATATCATTATAAATGGAGGAAAGTTGGAAGTTGTCAAGGATTTTTATCGCATTTGGAGCCACTGTCGATGTGTCTGTAAGCAGCAGTCATGAAATGAAAGGATGTGTTGCATTGGGTAAATCGGCACTACTGGGTTTCTTTAAAGCATTGAAAAACAAGGTTGTTACTTTGAGCACTAAGGTATGCCAAACCCCAGTCATGGTATTTTCAGTGGCAAGAAAAAGCAGAATCTTGATTGAAGAAGATGAAAGAGGAATGAAGGCATATAAATGATGCTGGGGGTGAAGACTATGAAAGTACCATGGACTTCCAAAAGAAGAAAAAAATATGTCATGAAAGAACTATAGCCAGAAGCGAGAAGTAAAGATGGTAACACTTCATCTTCTGTAATTTGGATGTGATCAGGATAGACCAGTTCCTGGGGAAGGACACATGCCTGGGGAAGTAGAGAGGAAGCAAAAAGGAAGTAGAACCTTTACGAGGTCAGTTGACACAGTGGTCGCAACCGTGGGCTTAAACATAAGGATGATTTGAGGATGGGGCTGCACCCCCAGTCACTATGAGCCCGAACTGACTCAGAAGCACCTAAGAACATGAACATCATGCCCATACTGGAACAGGCATTCATTCTGACAAACGAGGAACATAGACTCCAAGACACAGAGATCTCTAGGAACATAGGATTCAAACCCAGGTCAATCTAATGAACAACAGAGCCTGCCTGTGTGTTTCCCTCCATCAAGCTGGAGGTGGTTCAGAAGGTGGGCATGAGAAAAATAGACTTGACCTTCAGTGTTCCTGAAGCCAGACATCTGTAACTTCCAAGGGAGTCAGAGGAAGCTGGACACTGCTATGGTCTGAGCCATTCAGATGATCATCCCGCCGTCAGGGAGGCCTAGTTCAGGCTTCAGGGTGTATTTCTAAGGACCGTTCTGTAGTCTGGAAGGCACCTGTTGTCCTGGGGTGGAATGTAATTTTGCACAATAGGTTATGGAAGCTCTGAGAATGAGAAACCTGATACTAAGAATAGCCAGTTTCCTTGAAAAACTGCTAGCATAAAGTGGATCTCTATTTATATGACAGCATGAATAAAATGGACTATTTTGCATTTATATAGTGCCTTTCCTCACATAAGAGCCCAGGGGCTTCACTAATACAGCCTTACAATGAAACACAACCACCTCTGGGAGACCACCAGTCAGACAACTGCAGCTGTGCAGACTGTAATGACGGTGGGGGAGGCGGGCCTAGAGCTGAGGACATGAGATGCCTGTTCCGAATGGCACTAAATTGAATGCATTGATAGCAACATATGCTTTTGCAACACAATATAGACATAGCTCATCAGTTCTCATATGTGCCAGTGAGAATTAGAGAAGTAGGTGCAAATGCTCTGTTTTGTAGGTTGTGAAATAAAACAACTATTTGTAAAACAGCTTTTCCCAATTTAAATAAAAATTGTATAAAGTCATTTCTGAAATTATAGCTCCTAATCTGTATAAATAGCTTTATAACTCTACTGTAGTGTGTGTGCATATACATATATTTGAATGTGATTGAGATTACATTATATATTATACATAAAAGACCTTTTTTCATTTGAGAGTCTAAGTATTTCCTACTAGGAAATATAGCTTAATGGCATGTATTATATATTTTTTATTTTCTAGGTCATAATCCTATTTATTTAATAATTCCCATTATGGCTTTCCCATTTTATAAATAATGTGATGTAAGTCTTTGGCATAAAACTTTGTTGATGTTTGTTTTCTTGGAAATATAATGACTTCTTGAAATGAGATGACCACTTTAACCTCTAATAATACACATTGCCAAATTGCCCAATTAATTTCCTGAAATATGTACAAACTTATATTCTCAGAAAAAAATGAATAAACCCTAATCTATCAGTGTTATGATGCATAACATAATAGTTTTCATTTTAAATGATCTTCCAGTTTGATCAAACAGGCATTCCTTTTACAGGTGAGTTGATTCTTAATGATTAACAGTTTGTATCTTTCCTAGTAATTCTCACTTTTATAATTATCTATGGTAGTCTCACACTGACTCAGCAACATAGTTTGAGTTTGCTTGCTTTTTATATCAAGGAAGTCAGGTCTTTGTTTTTTTAAGAGGAGACTCTAATCTTGCAATGCTGTAGAGCACTATGTTTGGATCTATTTAGATCACGGCCTGTCTCAGCAATCAAAGCCAAAACATATGGAGGGAAAAGCATTGTACAAGTTATCGAATAATATCTTCTTCAACTTTCATCATCTTTGTTGCATCTGTTAGCTTTTTATTGTCTTCCTGAAGGAGGTGATCAGGACTTCACCAGTGGGTTCAGGGTTGGGCGACTAATAGAAAGATTCGTAGTTCAAAGGGTCTGCTTGCATCGGCAAAGAATGACAGCTTTGGAAATCCTTCAGGGAGTTCTGTCTGTCCTATAGGGTCACTATGGATGGGATTTCACATGATGTGGTGAGTTGCTTAATTTTTAATATTGTGTTCTTCTTAAAGAAAGCACCCAATTGGAGACCCATATTAGTTAGGCCTGAATTCCAAAACCAAACCCATATAATTGAGGCAATTTTTACCTACATCCACCCTATTAGCTTAGGCATCTGGCTCATAGGGTTTCCAAGGCTGCAGATTATGATAGGAGCACATTAACATGTCTCTTTCCCAAGGAGTGGCTGGTAAAAATATCTGACCTTTCTCTTACTAGTCAGACTTTAGCCAATGTGCCAGCAGGGATCTGAAGCTAGTGTTGCTGTTGTTGTTCTATGTTTCATGCAGTTCTTTCCGACCCATAATAGCCTTATCTGCAATAGAACAAAACACATCCTGGCCCTGCACCATGCTCAAAATTGTTCCTAAACCTCTTGTGGAGGGACTTCCTCTTTTTCTTTGCCCCATCAACTTTACCAAGTTCCATGTCCTTTTTTTAGAAACTAGCCTTTCTTCAAACATGTCCAAAGAATTTAAAATGAAGTCTTGCGTTACTTGCCTCTAAAGTAAAGTGATCAGATTTTAAGCGGAACACCATTGACCGAGGGGAGTGGGGTGTTCTTAATTAAAATTTTGGTCTATATGGAACAACAAAAATTTTCATAAAATGCAAAAATAGTGTTGTAATATATTTATTTAAATTTTAAAATCCTGCAGGGCATTGTTAAATTGTTAAAAAACAGGATGTCTGGTCACCTTACCTAGAGAGCACTCTGGCCATATTAATCCAAGAAAGGAAGGTTTGTCCCTTTAACAATCCATGGTACTCTCAATATTCGCCCAAACCATAATTTAAAGACATTGATTTTTCGGGTCATTCTTAATCAATGTTCAACATTTACATGCATATGAGGCCACTGAAAATACCATGGCTTGGTATTAGTGAGGACTGTACAAGTGAGTTTAAATTTGAATTTTATTTTTTGAAAATTATTTAACAAGTTTTGAAGTACCATTTATTGACTATTGTTCTACCTTATTGAATTATAATACCTATGTAAGTTATCATAAATTGATTATTATATGTTCTTGGCCTCGTTTGGATAGCAAATTATGCATTCTTTCTGACAGTAGCATAAGGTACTAAAAATTACATATTATTATGTCCTAATATTTAGTAGTTTCTCCTATTCATGGCAACTATTATGTCTATTAAAATGTGTATCTTCTATTGTCAATTATTCTAAATTAATTCCAATGCCATTTATATGTTTTCTCCCAGCTCTTTCAAAAACTCCACCTGAGACATGAAAAATGTTGATCTGGCCAATGTAAATTGTATATTTTATATTAAGAAGAAAATCAAATAAATAAATGCCTAAGTGATACTTTGATTCAGAAGTGCAAGAAACTTTAAAAAACAATTTTAGACGAGTATCTTTAAATTGTTAGCTATTGTTGTTAGATGACATTGAGTTGGTTCTGATCCACAGCTTCCCTACGTGCAACACAACGAAACCCTCTCCGTGACATTCTCACCAGGGTGATTATGTGCAAGGTCATCTTTGCGGTCACTGTGTCAGGCCACCTTATGGAGGGCGTTCCTCCTTTCTGATGCCTTTTTCTGAAGACTAACTGCTCCTCATCACTTGTCCAAAATACATGAAGTGAATCTCACTACCTTTGTTTCTAAGGATGTTCTTTCAAGACAGATGTCTTTCTGATTTTTTGGAACCCATGGGATTTTCAATATTCTTGACAAGGACCATAATTCAAACAATCAATTATTTTTCACTATTCTTTATTCAATGTCCAACTTTCACATGCATATGAAGTGGTTGAAAATGCCGTGACTGGGCCAGGTACTCCTGAGTTCTCAAAGGAACAGCCTTGCTTTTCAACACTTTTAAAGTGGTCTTGGCCAGAAGAGTTACTCAGTGTAATAAATAGTTTTATCCTCTTGACTGCTGCTGCCATGAACATTGATCCAAGCAAGATGAAATACTGGACAATTTAAGTCTTTCAAAGCTTACCGTGATGCTTTTTGTTCTGGAACATATCTCTCCACTTATCCTAGTCTCCTTTTTTATAAATTTGAAATATATTTCAATTACCTCAAACCATGATCATTTAAGTACAAATGCTACTTTTCTTCAAATGTTTTGAATTATCACTGGGTTAATTCTATTACATATAAGCAGAAAGTTGCCTGGTTTAATTTAGGGGTTCTCTTTAACATTTTCTCTGGTAAAGAATTCAAAAATGAATTTTAAGTCCTAAGCATTCCTTACTGGATATACAAATTTCTAAACATGCTTCATGGCATTAATCTGTTTCTAAAATATATTTTTCAATTCTAATTTTATTCAATGCTTAAATGTGTGATTGAGGATCTCAACAATATCGTGAATTGAGTAATGTGATAATGGATATTCAGGTTTTTTTTGGAATGTTTTTCTCAAGGACCTTTGAGGGTATTTAGGTTTCATAACCTTGTGAGATAACACTTCTATTTGAAGTGTTGTCTGTCTTTTAAACAAATCTATGATCCTTCATGAGATATAATCATGAACGGAGAATTAAAACATCAAACACATGCTAAATCTTTTTACATTGGTCATGTTGACGGCTGTGTTAGTCTGGGTAGACTAGAGAAACAAATGCAGAGACATGCATATATGTATAAGAAAGACCTTTACATGCCAGAGTAATTGTATATCGAGAAAACATCCCAGCCCAGTCCAATCAAACCCATATGTCTGATAGTAGCCCATATGTCTGGCACAAGTCTATAAAGTCCTCTTCAGACTCACGAAGCACATGCAATGATGCTGACTGCAGAAAGATCAAGGCTAGTGGGTGGAAACCTTTGTGGATCCAGCTGTGGTATAAGCATCACAGTGCTGCAGGGGTCTCCACAAGGCTCCTCCAGCTCAGGGCACGAGTGTAGCTTCATGTGTCTTGTTAGCTGCCATGTCTCCCAGGGAGTCAGCCCATGTCATGCCTCCAGGGAGCTATTTATCTCCTTAGCGTCTCCCATTAGGGTCATCAAGCTGCAACCTGATTGACAGACTAAACTCCACCCCTTCACTCATAATCCTCTCAAATTGACACAGATCATGTAACTACCATAATGGTTATACGGTGGACTTTTTAGCTGACTGTTTATGGAGTCAAATGACACAAAGGACTGTTTATGTGCACAAAATGACATAAAGAATAGATAACTTATTAAAACTTTCTAAAGAAAATGAGAGTAAATTGCTAACCTCTGGGATACTTAGTCATATAAAATATTATCTGCCTGCTACTTTCATACTTCAATATTCTTAGAAGATGGATGGAAAATTTCATGTCATCGTTTTTTAGCTTGTCTTAGACACACACTTTAGCACTCATTCTACTAACAGACCCATTCAAGTCTGACTTTTGAAAAATAATAAGGAAACGTAAACTAAAGAACAATTAATTATCATTCAAGGTGATATAATTCTGGCTGGATAATCATCTAAAATATTTTTAATTGATTTGTATTTTAAAGCCACAAAAACACAACCTATATAATAGGGCTAGCTTAGTTTCTAGCATCACAATCTTCTCACTTGAAAAATCAGAACGCTGAATGATTATTGATTGTCTTTTCTCAGAGAACTGCTTCATTTTATTTAAAGGTAGTTTTACCAAATTGCTTGAATTTAATGTGATCCAATAGTTGATACCATAAAGAAAATGTTGTGTAAACACCCTTAAGTTAGGCTTTTGATTATGTCTTGGATAGACAGGTAAGTAGGTAAGTAGGTAGGTAGGTCATGTTGAATGGATAGGCAGACTAGGCCACATGAAAATATTAAGGTAGGTAGATATCGCTGATGACTATGTCTGGAGTTTATATTAATGGGTTAAGTTAACCAGGAATAAAATAATAACTGATTTTCCATCATAATTATTCCCAAATTTAATGATGTTTAATAGTTCAATCAATAACTCTCAGTTATGTTCATTATGTATGTATCTGATACTATACTTGTTAGTAGAATGAGTATTAAAGTGTATGACTAGGATAAGCTAAAAAGTGATAGGACACAGAATGAACTGTAATAAGACCAAATACACTTGTGGAAAGATAGACTGCTTAAGTAGAATGTCGAGGATTACATGTACATTTTCCAAATTAGATGTATTTGAAATGCAATTATTGGAGCATACCACAAGTTGAATAAATGCGACACAAATTTTATCACAGTGAAAGAACAATTCCTTAAATTATAGTACACAATTCAAATCTAATGTAAAATAGATTAAGCACAGTTCCAGTAAGAATTCTGAATTAATTCACTTGTTTTCAAGTCTCTTATCATTGCTTAATGTTTAAAAATTTTTAAATGAAATATTTTAAGAATACATGAAAACACTGCTATTACCAAATTAATATCTCTATATTCACCATCACACTTAAAAATGAACCAGTGCACAGTGTAACACCTCTGCAAAGAGGGGTCAGTATTTATTTCCCTGAAGAACATATTAGTGATGTCTCTCTAAGTCTAGGAATTCAGAAGCCAGGGATTAAGCCAATTAATTCACAGGTTTTTAGCAATAAGCCCTCAGCTATATTTTGCTTAATGTATTATGATAATGATCCTCACCAACCTGAAGTTACAATACCCT